>CM067367.1:119555821-119632998 GCA_034401795.1 Chaetoderma sp. LZ-2023a
GGGGATGGGGGGGGGGTGTATAAAGGTAAATTATTCTTGAAAAGACACGTTAACTACACTATTCATACGATACAATATTATCTCACACAAAACAAGATGATATGAAGAATGGCTAACAGAAAAATAATCCCTCTTAATTCGTTATAAAATTCGGAATGGACGCACACAAAATGAGGACAAGAATTTGCTGGTATTGCGTAGATGCTGTTATAACAGTCATGTGCCACTGGATGGATCGTTTCGATGTTATAAAGCTAGTGATGCAGAGGTTAAGATGGTGCAAAAAGCAACACGCTCCATATTAGTGTATTTACAGTCCAACTAAGGCGATAGACTGGCCTCTAACCTAATGACCTATCATCTCATTACGTCATCAAAACGACTAGACGGTTACACAGACTCTACATTGGAGTGTTATTAGGTTAAAGGCGCATTTTCGGCACAAATACATAACTATATTTTTAGATTGAAGATGTATAGAGATACATTTCTAGCAAATCCCCATTCCTCTCGAGATAATCTCCGCCTACTTTCACGCTGCTCTCTCTCTCTCTCTCTCCATCTCTCTCTCTCTCTCTCTCTCTCTCTCTCTCTCTCTCTCTCTCTCTCTCTCTCTCTCTCTCTCTCTCTCTCTCTCTCTCTCTCTCTCTCTCTCTCTCCCTCCCCTCCCCTCCCCTCCCTCCCCACTCTCTCTCTCTCTCTCTCTCTCTCTCTCTCTCTCTCTCTCTCCGTGACATTTGACGTGGCAGTGGCATTTAACTTCAGTGCGACCGCACACCCTACTGCTAACCGTTGTCTTGCCATCCTTGGTCAGGCGTAGTATTAATCATTCGACATGGCACGGCAGGGAATGCCAGAACAGGGTATGGTCGGTAAGGGCATGACGTATACATGAAAACGTTATAGTAGCGTGGAGTTGAATAAAGTAAAGTACCATGTGAGTGAGGGTAGTGAGTATAGGACAGTAGAGGGAATAATAATAATAATAATAATAATAATAATAATAATAATAATAATAATAATAATAATAATAATAATAATAATAATAATAATAATAATAATAATAATAATAATAATCTTTATTTAAGGGGCGTAAATCTTCAGTAGCCTGATATTGGAGAGGCCCTCACATACGCGCGTTCGCTCCCAAGCTCATTCATTCGCGCGCGCACTCAATTACTAACTCGCTCACTCGCATGCTCGCCCACACATACGTTGTCTCACACGCCGACACGCTCATTCGCATGCTCATTCGCTCATACGCTCGTTCGCTAGGTCGCCCACTCGCCCGCACATACGCGCATTCGCTCGTAAGCTCAGTCATTCTCTCACTCACTCACTCACTCACTCGCATGTAAGCTCATTCGCTCACACACATGCTCGCGGGCTCGTTCACACGCCTGCTCGCTCAATCACCCACACACCAACTCGCACAACATATATTTATACAAATCAGTTACTTTAAATATGTATTTATACATAACCATTTCAACTGACAAATAAGATATGGTAACGTCGGGTAGACGCTTGTACAATATGGTACGGGTATGGTATGATACGTAATGTGGAATTGTGCATTTTGGATAACGTGTGGATTGAATAACTGCAAAGACTTTAACATCTGCGGTAAATCTCAAGTTAAACGTATTAATTGGGAGTACTACCCCGGAAAAGAGCGAACGAATGTCAGGTCAATCAAGTTGTTTGTTCCAGAGAAAAACTTGGACACTGGACGTCAGACGACAGATCGGTTGGACTAGAGATCTGAGCAATAGATTAATTAGTAGTTTAACACCCACCACCCCCACCCCCATCCCCATTGAAAATGTCCATTTGTTGACCAAGAGTAGACTATTTTTGAAATTTTACCACTGGAATGACTGGCTCGATAACCGAGCCAGTCATTTCAGTGATAAATTTTCAAAAATAGGTTTCTCTTGGTCTGCAAATGGACATTTCTCAAGACCGCTGCAGAAGCCGTTTTTGGCTGATATGAGTGTTAAAGGGTATAAATACATTTAAGTCGCGTGGTGTCATACCAGATTATAGAAATGACATCATCTTTTAAACGCCCTTTATCACAAAAGCATGTTCATGGTGCTTTAAATCAAATAAATGTAATTGAACACACGTCATCTGCACAATGGAAAAGAAGGAAGCGATTCCATGAAGCGCACTTTATTAAGCGTGAACTTATTTATTGGTAATTTGCCATTATCTGTACACGCCTCCCCACAACCTCTCCAAGCAACATTAGCCGGTGACCACATCAAATGGACATATTTGAATACGTGCCAGGTAGGCCCTATCTAGAATATATGTATGTCTACTATTACTTAGTTACATACATTTCAAGTGATATGACAAAATATACATATTGCTTTAACACTTTCACCGACAAATCCCCCGAAAAAGTATGTTCTTTACGATATAAAACTTATAAAACTCTGTTGGATATTTTGTAATTAATTTGACTGGAAGCCGCTGCTGTCTAGTGCAGAAACAACTTCCTGTAAAATTAGTTTCAAAATATTCAACAGTTTCGTGTACGGTTGACATTGCGTTTATAATGCATGGAAATAACCGTGACAACGTAATTCTAAAAGCAAGCATTTGGTGTAGAAAACGACAGGAAACCGAACATGACAACTGATAGCTCCGCTCCTCGAGACGTCATCTCTGCTTGAATGTGTGGTTAAAAGAAAATACGTGATTTAAACCTAAGTAACCCTAAAGCATTTTGGAAAATTGTAAAAGAAAGAAAGGTACGTGAAGGATGTCCGGTAGATAAAAACGAGATGTACCCTTACTTTAGACACCTAAACGACCCTAATAACGGAGAGACGGATGGACAAGACCTTGCACACCCAAACGCAAACGATGAAAATGAAGAGTTAAACCGATCAATTACTGCTGATGAAATATCTAAAGCTATAAAATTGCTAAAGAATAATAAAGCAGCCGGTGTAGATAAAATCACAAATGCATATATTAAAGCAACTGAGGACATTATGATGAATATCAACATCAACATCAACATCAACATCAATTTACAAGGCATAAGCCATTGGCTTGTTATTGCCTCAGTGCCAAACTGATAGGGCAGGCAACCCTGGTCTGGATACAACACGTGTAGCTATCTTCATGTGTGCATGTTCATGTAGATGCACAGGCTGTTTCAAGATTAGTCCAGTGTGATGTAATAATTGTATTATGACTTTGGGAATTGACGGCTCACATATGTTGTATAAGCATATGTGTAACAGCAACGTCCAAAGCCACACCACAATTAATTGTGTTCAGTCGAATTCAAATATTCTTTCTTTGAAAAAGATGTCTAGTTTGCCCTTGAATATTTCGACTGTGGTTGCTTCGACTATTGTTGTTGGCAGTGAGTTCCAATGTGGTGCCACTCTATTTGCGAAGGAGTGCTTCCGAATATCTTTGCTGCTACGTTTTATGTTGAGCTTGAGCGTATGACCTCTGGTCCGTGTAACATTGGACAGTTCGAAAAAGTAGTTCTTATCAATATTATATAGATCTTTGATGAGTTTGAATGTTTCAATCAAATCTCCACGAAACCGTCTATATTTCAGTGACATTAGATTTAGGGCATCAAGTCTTTCTGTGTAGCTATACTCTCTGATTTGTGGGACAAGTTTTGTTGCTCTGCGTTGTACTCTTTCTAATAGCTGCGATTGCCTTTTCAGTCTTGGAGACCATGCTGAGTTGCAGTATTCAAGAATGGGTCGCACAAGTGATTTGTATAGTAGCGTGAAAGTAGATTGATCAATGTTGGTAAATGTTCTCTTGATTAGTCCTATTGTACTGTTTGCCTTGGATACAATGTTCCCTATATGTATGTCAAAAGAGAGGTTTCTGTCGACATGAACCCCCAAATCTTTTTCTACATCTGATGTTGATACAGGATGTGGATCAGGTGTATCTGTCATATAGTATTTGGTTTGAGGGTTATTTCTGCTGAAGTGCATGACATGCGTTTTGTCTGTGTTGAAAGATAGTTGCCATGTCTGCGACCATTTACATACTTTATTTATGTTTTCCTGAATCTGACTGGTAGCTGGGTTGCCGTACATCTTTGTATCATCTGCAAATATTTTGCAGTGGCAGGTTAATCGATCAGGTAGGTCATTTATATATATATCAGAAAAAGTATAGGTCCTAGAACACTTCCTTGTGGCACGCCGCTGGTCACCTCAATCCAGTCCGATGATGCATCATTAATTCTAACTCTCTGGCTCTATATCACTATATCAACTAATTGAATTATTCCACAACTGACCATTTATATACACCATATCAACTAATATATACATATATGTTTTCAACCAAGTCTTAGATACAGCAGTAATTCCCGAAACGTGGACCGAAGGTATAATTATACCTATCGATAAACAGAAAGGCGATCCAAAAGAACCAAAGAAGTATAGGCCAATCACGCTATTAAGCTGTTGGGAACATTTTTCACCTCAATCATTAGCAAACGAATCCATGCAATACTAAACGATACAGAAAAACTACTGGAAAATCAAACCGGCTTTAGACAAGAATATTCCACAACTGACCATTTATATACGCTATATCAACTAATTGAATTATTTCACAACTGACCATTTATATATACTATATCAACTAATTGAATTATTCCACAACTGCCCATTTATATACTATATCAACTAATTGAATTATTCCACAACTGACCATTTATATACACTATATCAACTAATTGAATTATTCCACAACTGACCATTTATATACACTATATCAACTAATTGAATTATTCCACAACTGACCATTTATATACACTATATCAACTAATTGAATTATTCCACAACTGACCATTTATATACACCATATCAACTGATTGAATTATTCCACAACTGACCATTTATATACGCGCTCTATCAACTAATTGAATTATTCCACAACTGACCATTTATATACACTATATCAACTAATTGAATTATTCCACAACTGACCATTTATATACGCTATATCAACTGATTGAATTATTCCACAACTGACCATTTATATACGCGCTCTATCAACTAATTGAATTATTCCACAACTGACCATTTATATACGCTATATCAACTAATTGAATTTTTCCACAACTGACCATTTATATATACTATATCAACTAATTGAATTATTCCACAACTGACCATTTATATACGTGCTATATCAACTCATTGAATTATTCCACAACTGACCATTTATATACGCTATATCAACTAATTGAATTTTTCCACAACTGACCATTTATATATACTATATCAACTAATTGAATTATTCCACAACAGACCATTTATATACACTATATCAACTAATTGAATTATTCCACAACTGACCATTTATATACACTATATCAACTCGTTGAATTATTCCACAACTGACCATTTATATACACTATATCAACTCATTGAATTATTCCACAACTGACCATTTATATACGCTATATCAACTAATTGAATTATTCCACAACTGACCAGTTATATATACTATATCAACTAATTGAATTATTCCACAACTGACCAGTTATATATACTATATCAACTAATTAAATTATTCCACAACTGACCAGTTATATACGCTATATCAACTAATTGAATTATTCCACAACTGGCCATTTATATACGCTTTTATCAACTAATTGAATTATTCCACAACTGACCAGTTATATACGCTATATCAACTAATTGAATTATTCCACAACTGACCAGTTATATTTAGAGGACTACACTACACTCATACAAACAATCCGTCGCCAGTCACCCGAAACACAGGTATTTGTATCATCACTGCTTCCACGCCCAAACGAACCATATGAAAATGATCTGGTCAGTGAGTTCAACACACGATTAGAATCCCTAGCGGTGTGGCTCGCTGTGACTTTCATTAACCATTCTTTTATTTTCAGCAGCGAAGAGGGCCAAGTATATGGTGAGTTATTCTGGGACAATGTCCATCCCAACAAATCAGGAATAAATCTCCTATCCACTAACATCCAAGATTACATAAATTATTACCTTTTACAGGATTTTCGAAATGGAAGGACATGGAGGTGCTAGTTTTACCATCTTGCGATCAATCCGGTACACGGCCAGTCATATATAAACAAGTACCAATACAACTATCAAACCATTTCAGTTTATTACACAACGAGTCCATAGCCACTCCAGATGATGAGCCATACATAGACACTATCAACAGCAATACAAACACAAATACTGAACTGCATGTACATTCCCAGGCAGAAATTAGCACAAATCAATTGCCAAAACATTTACAATCAAACAACAATGGAAATTCTAAAACAGTAACGAACACATGTATATACACAAATGCAGATAGTTTGATTAATAAAAAGGCTGAGCTCGAAACACTAGTACAGAATATTCGCCCTGCAATCATATTAATCACGGAAGCCTTACCTAAAAACACAACCATCAACATTAGTGAACTACAGATTGATGAGTACCAACTATTACTGAATAATAAACCATCAAGGGGAGTTATTATATATACACATGTATCACTAAATGCTCAATCCTGCGACATCTTGAATGACGATGACTTTACCGAATCAGTATGGAGTACATGGACGACACAACACAAGGAAAGAATTATCATTGGTTGCATCTACAGAAGTCCCAGCTCAGATGGCTCAAATAACAAAAACCTCTTAAATCTACTACAGAAAGTTGATGCAGCAAATACAGACCATATTCTTATAGTAGGGGACTTCAACTACCCATCGATAAATTGGAACACAAGCTTTTCTCCAAAAGAAGAAGAAGACGCTTTTCTTAATACTACCAGCGATATTTTTCTACAGCAACTAGTTACTAATCCGACTCGACATAGAATAAATCAGACTTCAAATCTTTTGGATCTAGTTTTAACAAACAACGAAAACATCGTCCATGAAATAACTCACCTACCGCCGCTAGGTAAAAGTGATCATGACATTCTACAAATATCACTACATCCTGACATCTTAAGCACAAGCAAACAAATAGCTACGCCAAAACTACTGTTGAACAAAGGACGATATAAAGAACTGCGAAGAGACTTAGGAACGACTGACTGGAATCATCTACACCAACTTAATGCATCAGAAGCTTGGAACTTCCTACACAAAACATTGAACACAGTGAAAGAACAGTATATACCTACAACAAAAAACCATGGCAAGAAAAAGCACCTCTGGATTGATCGGGCGGCAACAGATTCACTCAATAGCAAAAAGCGTGCATACAAAAGATACAATGAAACTAAGAAAACTACAGATTACACACTCTACAAAATTGCTAGAAACAAAGCAACAGCATGCATCAGAAAATCAAAACAGACATTTGAACGTAAAGTGGCAACTGAAAGTAAGAAAAATCCTAAAGCCTTTTGGAACTATGTCAAGAGTAAAACAGTTCTACGTGAATCCATTAGCAAGCTACGTAACCCTGCAAACGACACCATGACCACAGATGATACAGAAAAAGCAAACATTCTCAACACATTTTTCTCAAACATGTTCACTCAAGAAAATCTTCTTTCTACACCAATCATTAACCCCAGAAACAATGGTACCATACTAAAAGACATATTAATAACACCTATTGCCATCGAAAATAAACTAAAAGGACTCAACCCCAACAAAGGCAATGGCCCGGATGAAATACCAGTGAGAATACTAAAAGAAGCTGCTAAAGAAATTAGTACACCACTGTGCATAATTTTCAACAAGTCTCTTGAAGAAGGCATTTTACCCGACATCTGGAAAATGGCAAATGTATGCTGCATACACAAAAAAGGCTCCAAGAATGACCCAAGCAACTACAGACCAATCAGTCTCACTTCTACATTATGCAAGGTCCTAGAATCTTTTATAAGAGACAGTATTGTAAATTTCCTGGAAACGGCTAATCTATCTACCAAATGTCAGCATGGATTTAGACGTAAAAGATCATGTAAATCTCAACTACTAGAATACCTGGAGGATTTAACAGCCATGCTTGACTCAAACGAACCTGTCGATGCAATATATTTAGACTTTTCAAAAGCTTTCGATACTGTGCCACACCAACGACTCCAAACAAAACTGAGAAGCTATGGTATTGGCGAAAATTTAGTAAAATGGATAGGGAACTACTTAAGCAACAGGAGCCAGAGAGTTAGAATTAATGATGCATCATCGGACTGGATTGAGGTGACCAGCGGCGTGCCACAAGGAAGTGTTCTAGGACCTATACTTTTTCTGATATATATAAATGACCTACCTGATCGATTAACCTGCCACTGAAAAATATTTGCAGATGATACAAAGATGTGCGGCAACCCAGGTACCAGTCAGATTCAGGAAAACATAAATAAAGTATGTAAATGGTCGCAGACATGGCAACTATCTTTCAACACAGACAAAACGCATGTCATGCACTTCGGCAGAAATAACCCTCAAACCAAATACTATATGACAGATACACCTGATCCACATCCTGTATCAACATCAGATGTAGAAAAAGATTTGGGGGTTCATGTCGACAGAAACCTCTCTTTTGACATACATATAGGGAACATTGTATCCAAGGCAAACAGTACAATAGGACTAATCAAGAGAACATTTACCAACATTGATCAATCTACTTTCACGCTACTATACAAATCACTTGTGCGACCCATTCTTGAATACTGCAACTCAGCATGGTCTCCAAGACTGAAAAGGCAATCGCAGCTATTAGAAAGAGTACAACGCAGAGCAACAAAACTTGTCCCCCAAATCAGAGAGTATAGCTACACAGAAAGACTTGAAGCCCTAAATCTAATGTCACTGAAATATAGACGGTTTCGTAGAGATTTGATTGAAACATTCAAACTCATCAAAGATCTATACAATATTGATAAGAACTACTTTTTCGAACTGTCCAATGTTACACGGACCAGAGGTCATAGGCTCAAGCTCAACATAAAACGTAGCAGCAAAGATATTCGGAAGCACTCCTTCGCAAATAGAGTGGCACCACATTGGAATTCACTGCCAACAACAATAGTCGAAGCAACCACAGTCGAAATATTCAAGGGCAAACTAGACATCTTTTTCAAAGAAAGAATATTTGAATTCGACTGAACACAATTAATTGTGGTGTGGCTTTGGACGTTGCTGTTACACATATGCTTATACAACATATGTGAGCCGTCAATTCCCAAAGTCATAATACAATTATTACATCACAGTGGACTAATCTTGAAACAGCCTGTGCATCTACATGAACATGCACACATGAAGATAGCTACACGTGTTGTATCCAGACCAGGGTTGCCTGCCCTACAAGTTTGGCACTGAGGCAATAACAAGCCAATGGCTTATGCCTTGTAAATTGATGTTGATGTTGATACGCTATATCAACTAATTGAATTATTCCACAACTGACCAGTTATATACCCTATATCAACTAATTGAATTATTCCACAACTGACCATTTATATACGCTTTTATCAACTAATTGAATTATTCCACAACTGACCAGTTATATACGCTTTTATCAACTAATTGAATTATTCCACAACTGACCAGTTATATATACTATATCAACTAATTGAATTATTCCACAACTGACCAGTTATATACGCTTTTATCAACTAATTGAATTATTCCAGAAACAAAGAAAACATTATTCTGCACATTCGTGGATTTCGAAAAAGCTTTTGATAAAGTTTGGAGACCGACTTGGTTTCCAAACTTTATCAAAAGCTTTTTCGAAATCCACGAATGTGCAGAATAATGTAGTGGAAACTAGCGAATAGATGGCAAAGTACTCAATGTAATTCAAAACATGTATAAAAATAGTAAATCTAGAAGAAAATTGAATAATGAACTATCTGATACAATAATATGCAGTTTAGGTGTGAGGCAAGGTGAAAGCCTGTCACCGGTTCTGTTTGCCATCTATCTCAATGGCCTGGAAACATACCTAGAAAACAAAAACTGTAAGCCAATAAGATTAAAAACGACAGACGATGAAATAAATACTTTTCTTAAATTATTCATCTTACACTACGCTGACGATGCCGTAATTATTGGCGAAAGCCCAATTGACATGCAGAAATCCCCCGACACATTTGATGAATACGTTGAGCGATGGAAATTAAAAATAAATATTGAAAAAACAAAGGTAGTAGTATTTGGAAGCATGAAACGATATTATAGTAAATTAGGATTCAAGATAAAGGGGCAGGCACTCGATAATGTAGATAGTTATAAGTATCTTGGTGTGTATTTCGTGTTCAACTGTCGACTTATTACCGCAGGAAAACATATTGCTGAGCAAGCCAATAAAGCCACCTACGCATTAAATCGTCGTGCACGAAAACTAGGTTCCATCTAAAGCTGTTTAACAACGACTATGTTTCTCGTTCCACCCAATACAAATGGATAATTAAAATTAAAGAAATACTGGAAGAAAGCGGGATGGGATATATATATATATGGGACAGACAAGCAGTAAATAGCGTGAATGTAGTCAAACGGCAATTAAAGCAAAACTTAATTGACCAATACATGCAAAACTGGACACGTCAATTAGGGGAATTATGGAAAAGAAAAAATTACAAATCGTTTAAAGAAGATTTTGAAATTGAGCCATATATGCTTAAACTTGTGGATAGACATCGCATCACTTTTTCTAAATTTAGGACTAGTAATCACTCCTTACCGATCGAAAAAGGGCGATGAGAGGGGAGACCCAGAGAAGAACCTGATATGGCCATTGTGTGATAAGAATGACATCGGCCATTACATCTTAGTTTGCCCTTATTTCCAGAAAGTAAGAACAGAACACCGCCCCAGACATTATTGAAGGCGACAAAACTATTTTAAATTTGGCAAACTGTTTTCAAACACAAACTCCAAACTCCTAATTAAACTTTGCGCTTTTATCCGAATTATAGCCTCTCAATTTCAGCGCACATAGCTCATAGCCCTCTGCACACAGCCACCCTACCATCCGACAAAACAGCAGAACTACGTAAATTTTAGAGAAAATTAGTAAATACGACCACGACGACGACGACCACGACGACGACGACGACCACGACGACTGACAACAATGGCAATTAACACCAATGACAATGACAATTACCAACAACAACAACAACAACAACAACAACAACAACAGCAGCAGCAACAACAACAACAACAACAACAACGACAACGACAAAAACGGCAACGACAATAACAACAAAGCCAATTAACACCAATGACAATGACAATGCCAACAGCAACAAGGATAATAACAACAAAACAACAACAACAACAACAACAACAACAACAACAACAACAACAACAACAAAACAACAACAACAACAACAACGGCAACGACAATAGCAACAGCAACAGAAAAAAGAACGATAACACAAAGAACAACAACAACAACAACAACAACAACAACAACAACAACAACAACAACGGCAGCGGCAAACAAACAAAAATTCCCGGTCAACAACATTAGCTTCTATTATCGCTGAAGTTGATGTATGTGTGTGTGTTTGTGTGTGTGTGTATGTATATATGTGTGTGTATGTGTATATGTGTGCATTGCTTTGGGCAGTACTCTTTAGCATGTAGTAAGTTTGCCCCAACTGTAATGGCGGCCGATCTCAAGATGCTCGGATGTGCGAAACTATGAATTCAATTTATTTACACCCAGGCTTAATGAAATACATGGGGAATATATATATATATATATATATATATATATATATATATATATATATATATATATATATATATATATATATATATATATATATATATATATATATATATATATATATATATATATATATATATATATATATATGGGTGTGCGTGTGCGTGTGCGTGTGCGTGTGCGTGTGCGCGCGCGTGCGTAATAATAATAATAATAATAATAATAATAATAATAATAATGTAAGATATTTATACCCCATTTGTCACTGTCGTGATCTGGGAGTAAATAAAGAATCATAATCAGAACCAGAATAAAATGCCCATAGACACACCTGAATGGTTATTCTAGGCGTGTTGTTCCCATAGACACAAAGGAATGGGAACTCTGTGTGTGTGGGGGGGGGGGGGGGGTGAGGAAAATTGCAACAACGACTTAGTGAGCTTTGACTAAAACTCTCGTACCTACTCCAGGGTAGATAAGCATGTGAATAGTAATGGGGTAGGGTGTGTGTGAGATAGACGCGCTTTTTAATTGCCTCTCACAGGTCACGTGATTTCCAGGGGACGGGTCTTAATTGCCCATATATTGAGTGTCAAAAAGGGGAGTGTGCTAGTGGGCGTTCTTGTACAAACACGCCCACCAGGACACACCCCTTTTTGATACTCCATATATGGGCAATTAAGACCCGTTTCCTGGAAACCACGTGACTTGTGAGAGCCAATCAAAACGCTTGTATACAACACCCCCCCCCCTCCCGCCCCCTCCCCATTTGAGGGCAGTCAATAATGATCAATACATCAGAAAGGCAGTTCTAATTATAGATTTTTTTTTAATTTCGATATTTAAAAAATTGGCACTGTTGTCTTGTAGGCCTACTATTTTTCTAAGATATTATAAAATACACCCCAAAATACGTATTTTCGTTGTTTCCTCTTCGTCCTTCTTGCGAATCCTGTAAATCCACGCAGAACGTATATATCTTGCTACACTTACACAGTAACTCTACTAACAGTAGAATACTAGTACTAGTTCTAGCAACACTATAAGTGTAATGAAAACATCCATCACTATACTAATACACGGCGATGTTAGCTAGAAGTTATTGGCTTGATCGGCGTCTATCGAGTCCCTGATTTCAGGTCCCATTCATGCCATATCTAGGCTGATTTTATTTCAGTCAATTATTGGCAGCTTCCCAGTTTGTACACTGGTACACATCTATATTCCTGGTTGGAGAGAAGCCACGAGGAGTGAAGGAGATTGCTTATGTTTCCACCGCTTGTTCGTAGGCCACCTGGTCACCTGACAGTTGAGCGGGATTTGAGCCCCACCTGGCTGGTTACCAGTTGATCACGCTAACACAACGGCCAAACGTATTCACGTAAGGAAATGTTAGCTCGCGCGGTGTCCACTATTTATATCACCGTCAACTTGTCAATCAAAACAACCTGTTATTGATTACCCTTGTCGCCATGGACGCGCAAACTGATTGGTGGGGCGATGGATGCATAATTGTCGTCTGGGTCTGTAACAACAAACGCGCAAACATTATAAACATACCTGTCAGTCAAATTATCGATTACCCTGTAGCAGGGGCGGACTGGCCCATCTGGCATTCCGGCAAATTCCAGAAGGGTCACCTAATTGGTTGGCTGGCTAGGGCGCCTGTCAAATTGAGGTTTACATATGTTTAGACAGCCACCAATCCTCTATTGAAGACCCTAGTAGAAACCTATAGAATACCACTAGTAATGTATCTAATACCGTATAGCAGTATTATTGATATAGGGTCAACGAAATTACTATCTTAAACCGACTGGCTAGACTAGTGATTACATAACACGGACTGCTGCTGCAGTAATGGCCAGATTTTCGAACCTGACTATCAAATTCCAAAAAACTACACAGGTAAGCTGTTGAATATTTTGAAACTATTTGACTCGGTGCTGTTGCTGCCTAAGCATGTTTATTAAAGAGCAAAGAATTACAAAGACAGACAATTCATACAACGTGTCGGACTCTGAGATTTAGTGACGGTCTATTGGACCCCTTTGGGACGTAGTGATTGTGACGTTATCATAAACGCGCTGAGCTGATTATGACGATTATTACGGTCAGATGATGAATGGATACTCTGGAAAGGTGGATTATTGGAATGAACTCACCGACTCGCGAAATTGGTATGAATGCCAAATCATATTTAGCTGCCATGCAACCATCTTGAAAACTGATTTCAATGTGGTAACTCTGTATTTTTACAGAATAATTCCAAACTTTGGAAATCCATAATTAGGTGTGCTGTGAGGCGGATCCCATTTGAATCCATCTCTAGCTAAGCTCCGCCCACGTTTTACCCGGGTTGGGATAGATCGAACAATGATCTCCCTGAATCTCAATTTCCAGAAAACTGTACAGATAAGCTGTTGAATATTTTGAAACTAATTTGACTGGGTGATGTTGCTGTCTGTTGCAGTAACAACGTCTGGCCAAATTAGTTTCAAAATGTTAAACAGACTGGTTATGAAGTAGTAAAGGCATACAATTCGTCCACCTGACGGACTATTAAGAGTTTCTGACGGACTTAGAGATAGGCCTACGCCATTCATGACGCATTTTAATTGTGGCGTTAGCCTACATGTGACATATTTGAATATGACGTCATATACTTGACTGACAGACCGAATTTCTCTATTTGTACAGATGCAAAATCCAATCACCATGAAGCCATCTTGAAAATCGGTTTCCGTAGGATCTTTTTCACTTTCGCCATTAGACAGATTTATTTCTAACTATGCACGGCTCATTTCTAGCTATTCACCGCTCATTTCTAGCTATGCACCGCTCATTTCTAGCTATGCACCGCTCATTTCTAGCTATGCTCCGCTCATTTCTAGCTATGCACCGCTCATTTCTAGCTATGCACCGCTCATTTCTAGCTATGCACCGCTCATTTCTAGCTGTGCACCGCTCATTTCTAGCTATGCACCGCTCATTTCTAGCTATGCTCCACTCATTTCTAGCTATGCTCCGCTCATTTCTAGCTATGCACCGCTCATTTCTAGCTTAGCTCCGCTCATTTCTAGCTATTCTCCGCTCATTTCTAGCTATGCTCCGCTCATTTCTAGCTATGCTCCGCTCATTTCTAGCTTAGCTCCGCCCACATTGCGGCTGGTTGAAATTGATTTCTATACTTTGAATTCTGAATTTCCAGAATTCCAATTTCAAGCTAACTATACTGGTAAGCTGTTGCATATTTTAGAAACTAATTTTGATAGGGAATGTTGCTGCCCATGAAAGACATACAATTGATGAGCTTTTTCAAGTGCGTGATGCAGTATTCTACGTCATTATGATTGCGACGCTATGAGGCGTAATTGATAATGACATCATAGACTTCAGTGACAGATCAGTTTTCTCCATCGTCTCAAACCTCTGGAAATTGAATGGGTGTGGTATGGGCAGCGGCACCGGAAGCACGGGGGCAGCTGCCCCCGTTGCCCTTTGGGCAGGGGGGGTGAGGGTGGCAGATGGGCAGCTGGGCCCTTTACCCGTTTCTCTGCGAAAAATGAGTAAACTTTACTCTAGACATTTAAACAAGATTTTTAGAATATTCAGAGCAGACTGAGCAGTTGTATTCAAGTTAGGTTGTTTTGTCCATAGAGTAATATGGGAGCGTTTCTAGGCCGAATCAAATCATCAATGCAAACGCTAGTTATGTAGTCGCAGTTACATGCGACATATTGACTTTTTAATCTGTAAACGTTGCATGTATCTTTGCAAGTAAAGGTAAACTACATAGTCATGTGATATTTGACTTTTTGAAGTGATACTGGTCCACGCTCCGCTAATGCCATGCTTAGTGGGTAGAATAGAATATATGTGCAATGATGGGCGGCTTGGTGCAGCAATGTGGAAACACTAAGAGATATATATATTAGAATTAACAGCAACTCTCAAACCCAAATTTGTAATTGATGTGTGGAGAAAATGCAAAGTTAGAAATAATTTGTATACACATGGCTGAAGTGCAATGTCGGTGGGTGTATTTGAGGAATGTGTCTAGTATTTGTTGCCCCCCCCCCCACCCCAACATATATATAGAATGGGAGGAGGGTGTGGCTGGGGCCTTCATTGAAAGAATGTAAAAATTAGATGCGCTTAGAAGCCATCACCTATACCTCCTACATCTCTCAGTAATAAATATCATCCTCTTGGACTTTTGAATACTGTACTGTTTATACCAACTCGTACGGTCGTGATACATATGTCTAGCCATGTCAAGCCCTTTGAGTTCTAACCATAAAAGATGATGTCACCACCCACACGTAATTAAAATCAGACATTTGAAAGCCTCCTTTGAATAGTCTGGGCCAAATGTACCTCTGACACCCACACGCCCATATGGCTAAGTATGAGGCTGCAAAATCATAATTTAAATTGCTCAGTATTCTATACACACTAGCTGTTGAATAGTTTGTTACTAATTTGACGTAATTGTGGTGCTACCTCATCTGTCTATTCATCCAGCACCTGTCCATCGTATTCTTTAAGCGAGTCCTTAAGAACTGTTGCTCAGGAAGGATCCATAGGCTCAGATCCATGGTTGGTCTCGGAACCCTGCTTGATCGATTTTGTTGGTGGTCATCTTGGATTTTGCACTATTTTAAAAATTACATTTAAAGACTGTGAAACTGCTTAACATGAAACTCAAGAAACTTCATGGTCTTCATCTAAGTCAAGAGTTGAGCAAACATTGTTCACATGTTCAACATCATGATTGGTAGATTTGCATTGGATAAACTAGTCTTCACAAAAACCATTTTCCTCTGAATCCCGCTGATTGCAAATATAATTAAGAACTAAGGTCAAATTAGATATTTTCAAGGCAAACTGTGCAGCTCCATCGTGCAGACACATGCACGAATGCACGCGCACTCAACGTGTGCATCTGACACAACAACCCGCCAGTGAATCGGGATTAGGTTCAATTTGTAGATATCCGGATTCGGATCTGGGGATTTTGAGGAAGTAGCTAGCCTCAAGATCGTCGGTTCCTGTCTTAAGCATTATTTGCATATGACCTCTTGACCTGGCGAGCCTGAAGCCCAAATCTTCTGTTAGTCTTTTTAGTAGTTTTTTTGATAGATTCATCTCAGTTATAAATATCTTCTACATCACAACAGCGTCATCGTAATTTATGTACAACGTTTATGAGAAACCATTAATGTAATATATGTGCGTTTGTGCGTGTGTATGTGCGCGTTTGTGCGTGTGTATGTGGGCGTGTGCGTGTGTATGTGCGCGTTTGTGCGTGTGTATATGTGCGTTTGTGCGTGTGTATGTGCGCGTTTGTGCGTGTGTATATGTGCGTTTGTGCGTGTGTATATGTGCGTTTGTGCGTGTGTATGTGCGCGTTTGTGCGTGTGTATGTGCGCGTGTGCGTGTGTATGTGCGCGTTTGTGCGTGTGTATATGTGCGTTTGTGCGTGTGTATGTGTGCGTTTGTGCGTGTGTATATGCGCGTTTGTGCGTGTGTATGTGTGCCTGTGCGTGTGTATGTGTGCGTTTGTGCGTGTGTATGTGCGCGTTTGTGCGTGTGTATGTGCGCGCTTGTGCGTGTGTATGTGTGCGTTTGAACATGTATGCACTTGTTTTTATTTATGTAACAAATATCATGTATATAGATAGATGAGCAGGATAACCTAGTCAGGAGCGTGTGATGTGGTAACCTATTTTACGCTGTGTGCCGGAATATGATATACGTTTAAATTATGAATAAAGGATGGACGAACAGACAAGAAGGAGGATAGAATAGTGGAAGGAAGAATGAACTTTTACTTTAGCAATGGCGCGGTTCTATAGTGAAGACAGCAGGTGTCATTGTTAATAAATGCAGCATGAATAGAATGAATGGATGAAAGAATTACTCACCTTTGGACAGCAACAAATGCAAACTATTTTGACAGCAATTCGTAACAACAAACGCAAACTTTCGTAACGACAAACGCAAACTATTTGTTAAGTCGTAACAACGAATGCAAACTATTGTATTTCTAAAGGTCAAACGCATTTCATGATGGTGTTATAGAATTTATCTGAAATCCAAGCATGGTTAGTTAGGCCTGTATGGAACACTGGTTTTGTTATTACTGAATGAATTTTGATGCCACGCATATTGGCGGTTGTATATGAAATGTGGCTGAGAATTGACTGCTTCGATGCGGGATTGTTTTAGGAACGATTGTAGTTATTTAAGTAATCAATGCTCGACAATGTACAGCAGGAAATAATTATTTTAACAACTTTATGACTGGAAATATCTTGAATAGAGGCAGTGGTTAAATGACTGGTTTTCCAGTACGATCGAACTTTGTCAGGTGCTGCTGAATACATCTTTCCATAACTTTACTAAGGCAGCTTAATAGGGAGATTGGGCGGTAGTTAGAGCATAGACTTCTATCGCCTTTCTTAAAAATTGAAGTGACGTTTGCAGTTTTCCATGGGGTGAGAAATTGGGAGACGTTGACCGAATAATTAAAGAATTCTTCTAGAATTGGTGCTAAAATCTCTTTGCCCTCTTTCAATAACTTAGGTCTTAGATTATCAGGGCCGGTCGCTTTGGAGGTGTCTAGATTCGACAGTACGTCTAGAACATCCGTGGTGGTTATTTGTATAGTGTTTAGTGAGTGCTCAGTGCATAGGTGAAAGGGGGTGGGGGTGGGGGGCATAACTCTGCTCCAGTAGCATCGATTTGGGCGATACTGGCGAAATAGCTGTTTAGGAGATCGGGTTTTTCAAGGGGTTCGTAGGCAAACGAGGAGTTGTCTACTCTTAGAGGGGGGGGGGGGGGGGGGGGGCACATCTTCGAAATTCGAATTACTATTGTGCAGAAGGGATTTGCATATTTTCCACCACTCTTTTGATGATTTGTTTCCCTTGTTCATTTTAGCCGCTAATTTAGTTTTATGATCCTCTTTGGCGGTTTTGACGAGAGCGTTGACATAGTTTCGCTGCTTTTTAAAATTTACAACATCGTGATCTAAGTTAGATTTCCGTGACTTTTTAAATAGTTTCTCCCTAACTCTCATCTCGTGTTTTATTTTGTTTTACATCCAAGGTTTGTCATTTGGGTTTATCGTTACTGTTTTATTAGGGATATTATAGGTAGCTGCGTTTATGATGTTAGATGTGAATTTTCTAAAAGATTTCGGGATTTAGTCCAGTCCGCTTGGCCATAGCTCCAAATGTGTCGTTTGAATGATTTCCGCTTAGGGATAATAGAATTAAGAGTTACTTAAGTTGGTGTGTGGTCGCTGCAGAAGGGTGCAAGTATACCACTATTCTGGACTAATTTGAGGTTATTTATAATTATTGGGTCTAGTAATGTGTTAGAGACAGGGCGCGTGGGTTCCCTTACTAGCTGGGAAAAGCCCGACAAATTTTTGATATCATTTAAATAGTGTTTAGATGGGTCAAGAAGGTCATCGTTAAGATCACCGATAATAACAATATTTTTATTTGAGTTTTGGTCGCGACAGTTGTCTAAATTATCCGATATCAGCTGCCATTTACCAACATCGGAATTAGGTGGGCGATAGATCGTGCATAAAAGAATGTTCTGCTGATCATAGATTTCAAGCCAAATCATTTCTACTTCGAGACTTTCTAGGTCAGTACGCCTAGAGGAAGCAATATTGTCAGATATATAGACGCAAACTCCTCCCCTGAGTTATTGTCAATACTCGATGTGAGATGGCTCTCGGTTATAGCTACAATGTTAAAGGTTGAAAGATTGGCTTCAATTAGATGGATTTTATCCTTAAATATTTCATCTTTAGAGCTACAGGAATGTAAATGCAGTACGCCACGATACCGATGCCAGTGTTCTACTGGTGGCATATATGCCGAGTCTATCTCGCCGAATATGGATGCAGCCCGTTATATTCCCATCCATATGATCCAAATTAGCGGTGGAGTGGAAAACAGTCTGCTTGGTAGGCGATTGTTAAATGTTGTGTGTGTGTGTTGTAATATTTGAGGCGTTTATATGCTAGTTCCCAATGCTAGGGTCTAGACTCACGCCTGGCCTTTATGGTTTCTGTTGAATTCTTGTGAATTCTTGTGACGTCGGTTTGTGCATTAGCTTGTGTCTCTCTCTGTGTGTGTGTGTGTTGATCGTTGTCTCTCGATTTTGTCTCATGTTGCTGTTCTTTTCCATGGCTTTTTTTGTTGCTCCTCATGCTTGGGCGTGTGTAATGGGGATGGCCTAACCTGGACCTAACAGGGGTGGGTAAGGGATGGGGTAGGTGTTGGGTCGGGGGAGGTGCGTACGGTCTTATGACCTGATGCACCCAAGGGGGGGGGGCTTTAGGTCAGAGACCTCCCGGCCCCTTTGGGGGGAGTGGGGAGGTTGGGGTGTGGGGTCTTTCGGGTCCTGGGACCCATTTGGTCTTCTGGCCATCATCCGAGCAGGCACCAGCGCGCACTTGTTTGATTTTGATTGGTTAGGTAGCCCGTATGGTGACTGTGTCCGTCCGAGGACGAACTCGGTCAGTCATCCGGGTTACATCCCTCCATAGTCCCCTCGAAAATTCCGAAAGATTCTAATTCTAGCAATTTGGTTTTGGTTTTGTAATCCGTATGTTGCGTGGTTCCATCCGAGGAGGGATCCATTCAGCATCCGGTTTACTTTGACTATGCCGAAATTTCTTGCCTACCTAACCCTAGCTCACGTTCACACAGTGATGGGCACTGTGTGACGGGACCTCAGTTTAAAGTCCCATCCGAGAAGACATTGTTAAATGTTCACACTTCCACAGAGCATATTGGAAAAGAGAGGTTTCCTAGTCAATCCGTGCTTTCTGAAACCAAAACCTTTTATGATCCATCCACTGAATCAACGGCAATACAAGTTGTGTGTAGCCCATCGGTTTGCAAATCAACTATAAGTATTGATTCACTACAACCTAATAAATATATGCCTTGAATTTGCATATCCTAAAATAGCTCGCTACCAAACCCTGATTTGGAGAAAGGCCCTTGAACCATAGCCACACTTGCCGTGTGTAGAATAATCACGTTTTGTTAGGATCCATCGATCCCTAGTTAGGCTAAGACCACACTTCGTCAGTGTTGGGATCGATCGATCCCTACACCTCAATTCCCAGGAAACTATATAGGTAACCTGTTGAATATGTTGAAACTAATTTGACTGGGTGCTGTTTCTGTCTATGGTATCAACAGCCCCAGTCAAATTAATTTCAAAATATTCAACAGCATGTTTATTAAATAGTAAAGACATACAATTCGTACAACAATGCTTAGTTCGTCTTCAATTATGGGTTCGTGACGAACTTATCTACGCCATTCATGACGTCATTGATTATGACGTCAACCTACACGTCACGTAATTGATTATGACGTCATATAATTGATGGATAAACTGGACAGATTCATTGATATCGTGTAGTTACCCCTCTGGATGACTGTGTTGTGCAACATGGAGGTACATGTGTACCAGGATGTAATTTGCATATACATGAGCGTGTCTCTTCCGGGACCATTGTTATTGTTGAAACACGAGCACGTTAAATTTGTGCGATGAATGAACAGTAGTGACTTTAGTGTGTGTGTGATCAGTGTTAATGTCCACGTAGAGATTTGTGGCAAAAAATAATGTTGCTTATTTTATTTGTGTAGAATCTTTATACGACAAATGATCTGTCCAGGAACCACAATAAATAGGTTCATCTGCATTTTTCTTTAAGTTTGTGAAAAGTTAATGTTAGCAATCTGTGCGACAGTAATATCTACGTTGAATATCCTGCAATATATAACATGTATCAGCAGAGTGTAACGCATATTACAGATTAATTGACATGATTGATAAATTTGAAATGGTGGACATCTTGAAATTCAAGACGGCGCCTACACTTACCTTGAATAATATCCAGACATGGTTTGTTATATTTGAAAAGCAGAAAATAATTCAGAAGATAAAATATGATTCTAATTTTCTTCTGCCACAAAGTTGGCTGCGAAGTATTGGTGAGCCATAAGGAGAGGCGAAAAATTCTGCCACTTTCTGCATTTTGACATACATGCCCTAAGTTTGAAGCTGGTTGTAATTAAGAGTGGATACAGGGCTATAATTATTTTACAAATGCATATAAAAGATCCCCCCCCCACCCTGCGCTATTTCCTGCGTCTAATAAAATTCTTAACGAACCCCTTATAGGGGCATGCTAAAGAGAAGTGCATCTATACAGTTCTAGGGAGGGGATTCAAGATTCAAGATTCTAGATTCAATGTTATTCATCTCACTTATTTTTGTCCATATACATAACTACAACAGGCAGTCCACCAAAGGCAGTGCCTATAGGTGTTGTTCGAAGGCAGAATTGATGACATAATAGATGATATGCGATTTGATGGCATGCCAGATGGTATTGTCTACATATTTAACGAGTTCGTTATTAATGCTGTCGGGCCGCATGCGTCGTCATTCGTTAGAGATGTTTTTATAACTTCTGATTCTGTTACTGACTTTTGCAGGTGCTGAGGCTGGCCGAATTTTTCTTTGAGGATTGCTTGTGGATGAAGATGGCATCATCTCCTTTATCTGGATACATCAGAAAATAAGCGATAACTAGCCAGCCATGCATAGCTTTTTCAACTCGAGTTGTCACTTTTCGTCAAAAACAAAGGGGTTAGAGACACTCATTATAAACTGTACATAATATTCTCCAGTATCTACGCGCACGAGAATAAGGCAACATACTATTCAACACATTAATAACACGTAACATTTTTTTTATAACTCAGAAGAATTGAAAATATATACTTGCAAAATTAAGACGAAATGATATTGATAAAATTTTCAATATCACTGACTCGGAACAATTTGAATTATTATTATTATTATGGTTTTAAAAAATCTAACTATTTGCTTACTGAATGTCCATTTACCAGCCTAGAGAGAACTATTTTAGAAAATGTACCACTGGAATGACTGGCTCAGTTATCGAGCCAGTCATTCCAGTGGTAAATTTTCAAAAATAGCCTTCTCTTGGCCTGCAAATGGGCATTCCACATGAGCGCTGTAGAGGCCGATTTTGGGCGGCTCCGCAAGAGCGCTGTAGAGGCAGGTTTGGGGCGGCTTCAACATGAAAGGGTTACATCTATATGACTGATGTATTCCCATGTATGCGACGATGACGACCATTCCTGGGCCGTAACGGTACTCACCCATGCTGTATGTCGCTTATCCTTTAACAATCACATCGAACAGTTCTGCTTTTATCCATATGCTAGTATCGCATTGATGAAACTGTTCCAATCCTTATTTAACAATTGCTTCAATCCATACTTTTCGATCGCCTTAGGCATACTGTTTTAATCCACGTTTAGGCATTTTTGATGTTATATTTTCAATTTTTGATTGGATGAATACGAGTTTATGTGAACAAGCATGTTAAAGCTGATTAGACAGCTGGTGTGTCTAGTAGTAAATCTCTTGAATTAGCAATTCAGCATAAAATTCCCCTTTGAATATATTTAATCACATTATCACCGTTCTCTCTACAGGTACACATAACATATCAATGGCCGATTAATTGAACTTTCCCGTTTATCCATCCATCATCTGACGTCATATTACGTCATAATCAACTACGTGACGATATGATGACGTCATTGGCTATGACGTCATAAATGACGTAGATAAATACGTCAGGAACGTATAATTGAAGACGGACTAAGCGTTGTTGTACGAATTGTATGTTTTTACTATTTAATAAACATAGACAGCAACAGCAACCAATCAAATTAGTTTCAAAATATTCAACAGCTAACAATTCTGACATGACGTCTTTCATGTCAGAATTGGTATAGCTCAGCTCTGCCTAGATATAGCGCAGGTCGTAGCTCATTATGACTTCACTCGCGCTAACGAGCTACCTGTATGATTTATACAGACGCAGATAATATTCTGTGCGGATAATCTACCCGCTGACATTGCTATTTCGTAACGCGGATACCAATATTGTGAGCGCAGTCATTATCCACACGTAAATCAAAAAGCATATACAGATGCATCATACAATCTATACATCTAGCTTTAACAAGTGCTTATTATTATTTAAATATAACCCATAGCATACGTTGCCTTTTATAAACAGCGGTGTTTGTAATTTTAGTGGGATTTAGAAATTTTAAGGGTATTCCCCAAAATCGCGTATCCGTATCCTGATTACGGCGAACCAATAGATTAGACCAATGACATTTTCCTTGTAAGCGGCATAGGCAAGTATATATTGATTGTATATACATGTATGTCTCTATCACATGGTTATGATCGGGGCAATAATCAAACAACGGGTTCAAAAGTGTATACAGCCCTTTAATGTCTAAATTTTGTCAAGAAAATTATGACATTTTGCTTAATAAATGGCCATTTGCAGACCAAAAGAAGACTATTTTTGAGAATTTACCACTGGAATGACTGGCTCGGTTATCGAGCCAGTCATTCCAGTGGGGAATTTTCCAAAATAGTCTTCTCTTGGCCTGCAAATGGGCGTTCCTCGAGAGCACTGTCGAGGCCGATTTGGGACGGTTTGTGCATGAAAGGGTTAATTAAGGCGTTTGAAATTAACCCTCTCACCGATACATTCCATTTACATTTACACGAGGGTAAACAATCAGGAATAGGCCTATGTTGAATATTTTGAAATTAGCGTGGCTTCCAGTCATATTAATTTGAGAATATTCAACAGAATACGCTAAGCACGGCGAAGAATTTAACGATACTAAGGCTAATAAGGTGCGTGAAGTTAATTAGGCTACTAGTTCCCAGTTCCTAGTTCCTTGTTTTTCGAAAAAAATAAGTAACTAAAATAACTAACTGGAAAATAAGTAACTGGTTACTTATTTTCAAGACGGATGATTGGCAGCTCTACCCGTGGTTTAGATCACATTTCCTACCTACAGGGGTTCCAATTTCCTAGATTCTTATTTTTTCGAAAAATAAGGAACTAAAATAAGTAACTGGAAAATAAGTAACTTGTTACTTATTTTCAAAAAGGATGATTGGCAGCTCTCCACGTGATTTAGATCACGTTTCCTACACCAGGGGTTCCCATTGCCCAGTTCCTTATTTTTCGAAAAATAAAGAACTAAAATAAGTAACTGGAAAATAAGTAGGCCTAACTGGTTATTTTCCAGTTAGGCCTACTTATTTTAGTTCCTTATTTTTTCGAAACATAAGGAACTAGGAACTGGGAACTAGTAAGTAACTTCACGCACCTAGGCTAATAACCTCTTAGAAGTTAGACCTAATAACACCATCTCCTGCAATCTAAGCGTAGAGCTGTGGATTCGTGCTATGCAGAAAATACAGCTCTCTCGCTTCCGTTAACATAGGAGATCTCGCGAGAACGCGAACGCATGTCCTGGAGTAGAAGTTAGGCTACATCACTCTTGTCTTGTCAATAACGAGACAATGTTGAAAATGCCTTTATTAATTTGAACACCATTTGACAAAGTTGTTTCTGCCTTAATCAGCACCAACATTCAATCAAATGTTCGAAATATCGTGAGCAACTCTAGAACTCTTAGTTAGGCCTACAGCATGAGTAGTCCTGATTATTTTGAGAACAATTTGATTGAAAGTTGTTGCAGAAATTTTCAGTCGATTTGGTATAGCAAGTGACACTTTGCTTTTCTGCTGATTATTTCTTTAACTTAGTGCATGCGTGCCATAGGAAATATGCAATTTATAATCATAATGCTACGCTCTCGCCACTGCCAATACATATTAATAATAATAATAATTTATTCCACAATAGGCCATCGGCCCTTGAGTGTAAACATAATTTGCAATAGTGTGGCGGACAGTATATAAGGCAAATATAAATATTTATGGTGTACATTTTATAGAAACATATATATCATGTATTCATTATCATTGCTAATATTGTCATCAATATTTATGCTGTATTTTCCCTATTTCAATATGTCTTCATCATCATTTACTATCCTCTATCACACTCTCACTTGTCAGGATCATCTTTGATTTCCTTGCTGTTTTTTACTTGTTATCTTGTTTCTTTTGTTTGTTTGTTTTTCTTGTCATAAAAAACGAAGAGAGTTCTGTCTTATACAATGAGATTCCAAGCCTCTTTCCATCATCCATAGAATTACCATTCAAGCTGCATGCGGGCGACACGCATGACATGAGCAACCCCAATAGACCTGCCCAAACCAATAAGATCATTCACACCGCACCGCTCGTAAGCGGTGTGAATGGTCGCACTGGCCCGTACATGCCTAAAGAGATGTACTCATTTCACATGTCACCCGCAAACAACCTGAATAGCCCTTAATTTTCACAATATCACCGTTCTCGTTTCGTGGTACGAAAGGTAGCGAAAGGGAAACGAGGAGTGAGGCTTGGTTTCTGAAATATCATATTTGTTTCCACCATCATCGTTAGCGTGTAATTATTGTTATCACAATTGACATCCTCAACATCAATATAAATGTGGTGGTGGTGGTGGTGGTGGTGGTGGTGATGGTGGTGGCAGTGGTGGTGGTGGTGTAGTTGTTGTTCGTCGTCTTTGTGATTCACAGCACGAAATAAGAAGGGATTTTATCACTAGGATAATATTGTAATTTTTTTGCCACATTCATACATTGATACATTGAATAAAGTTCATCGTATGTAAATCAAGGAAGTACCTAAAGGTCGGTTTTCACAATCAGATTAATCTCACTTATCGAATTCGATCAGATCTGACCGTGTAAGCGGAAAGTTTGATGTCTGATGTCTGAAGTCGAATCTGAAGAGATAAATTGGGCAAGTTCTTTTTTTCAGATTTTTCCTGAATGCGCAGCCAATCAGAATGGGCGCTTATGGGGTTTGTTAAGTGATGACGTATTTCCGGGTTCAGCTCAATTGTTAATTCACAAAACAATGTTTTTGTTTAACAACAAATGATGACGTCATAAACACGCACTTATGATGTAATCAAGCAAAATACACACTTCCGGGTTGCTAATCACGCGCAGTGACGTCATACTTAACAAGCCCATATATCTCATCATCTTTGACGTCATCATCCAGGAATCGAAATGGATGCGCGCGTCTCACCTCGAATTTTGGGCGATGAAATTATTGAGAAGTGAAGTCCAACTCATGATCAATCAACTATATTATTTTCATCAGAAATGCGTAAAATAGAATACATTCCTAGACATTTATTGAAGATTCATGTTTACCTCGAGAAATGCAGATGTTCTCTGGGAGCATCTAGATTTCAAAACCTTCCGAAGCATGACCAATGTAACTAAGAGGGATGGTGGCGGGATTTGGCACATCTCTACCAGACATTGCTCAATACTACACCCACCACCCCTGCCTGCGCGCGTGAGTGCGTGCGTGCGTGCATGAGTGCCTGCCCGCGTGCGTGCGTGCGTGCGTGCGTGCGTGCGTGCGTGCGTGCGTGCGTGCGTGCGTGCGTGCGTGCGTGCGTGCGTGCGTGCGTGCGTGCGTGCGTGCGTGCGTGCGTGAGTGCCTGCCTGCGCGCGTGCGTGAGTGCGTGCGCGCAAAATGGAGGAATCCAGTTTTAACAATGCCCCGCCAATTCCTAGTTAAGCTCCACACACGCTTCGCCTGTGTTGGGATCAATCGATCCCTACACTCCCTGAATCTCAATTTTTTTTTAAAGTATACAGGTAAGTTGTTGAATATTTTGAAACTAATTTGACTGGGTGCTAGGCAGCAACAGCGCCAGACAAATTAGTTTCAAAATATTCAACAGCATGTTTATTAAATAGTAAAGACATACAATTCGTACAACAACGCTTAGTCCGTCATCAATTATGTGTTCGTGACGAACTTATCAACGTCGTTCATGACGTCATTGATTATGACGTCATCCTACACGTCACGGAGTTGATTATGACTGATGGATAAACTGGAAAGGTCCATTGTATATGTAGCCCGCAGGCCCAGTGACAGGCAATGCTGGCGATAATAGAGGGATCCACTTCTAGCTATGCCCCGCCCAATTCTAGTGAAGCTCCTCGCACCTTTTACGCGTGTTGGTATCAATTTATATACTTTTAACCCTGAATTCCCTGCACCACAGTTTCGGGGTAACTATATAGATAAGGTAGGGCTGCCATATCTGAGCTATTTGAAAAGAGAAGAGCGGCAAAGGCGCAGGCCAACGCAAATGGGGTGGGTGGGGTGGTGGTCCTCCTCAGAAAATTCTCTCATATACTCAGACACTGGACTGCCTCAATGATGCCTCCTGGTTCTGTACCTTGGATATGGCTAGTGGGTATTGGCAAATTGCTGTCAGACCTGAAGACAGGCATAAGACTGCATTCACTACTAAAATTGGACTATTCCACTTTAGATAAATGCTCTATGGTCTCTGCAACGCCCCTAGTACATTTGAAAGGTTAATGGAACAGGTATTAGTCAAGTTACAGTGGGAGGTATGTCGTTGCTACCTGGATGATGTTATTGTCTTTGGGAATACACTTGAGGAAGTAGACAGACGCATGCGTCTAGTCCTAGACAGGTTTAGGGCTGCACAACTAAAACTTAAGCCTGATAAGTGTGAACTCTTCTGTAGGGAAGTAGAATTTTTGGGACATATAATATCTGAACAGGGAGTACAGACACAGCCACAGAAAATAGAAGCAGTGCATGACTGGCCTACCCCTAGTAATATTAAGGACCTTAGGTCTTTTGTCGGGCTCGCTAGTTACTACAGACGATTTGTAGAGCACTTTGCAGAAATTTCCAAGCCACTGCATCAGTTAACAGAGGCAGGTCGCCAATTTCGGTGGACTGAGGCATGTGAAAAAGCTTTTTGCACACTTAAAGAACGACTCACTACAGCCCCAATATTGGCATATCCAGATCCTGATCTTGACTTTATTCTAGACACTGATGCATCTGACTATGGGATTGGAGCGGTGCTTTCCCAAGTACAGGCTGGGAAGGAACATGCTATTGCCTATGCATCACGCACACTAAGCAAGACTGAGCGACGTTATAGTGTTACTCGGAGAGAGCTGTTAGCAATGGTAGCCTTCACGAAATGCTTTAAGCATTTCCTAGATGGCAGACCATTTTGGATCAGAACAGATCATGGCTCTTTAACTTGGCTTAGGCAACAGCGTAATCCAGAGGGTCAGGTGGCCCGATTGCAGGAGGCATTACAGATTTACCATTACCGTGCCCAGCATCGTCCTGGAAAGTTGCATGGCAATGCTGACGGACTTAGTCGGCGGCCACCAGATATACCTCCCAAGAGCAATGACATGGGTGTTCCAGAGTCCAGTATGGTGCCGCAAATGCAGCCAATAACAGAGCCTCTCACTGCTGTGTCACAAGTCAGTACAAATGAGCAACCACAGTTTCCTGAACTGGATCCTGCTGATTGGGACCATGAGCATCTTAGGATGGCACAAGAGGATGATGAATCATTAAAGCTGGTAAGATTATGGACTGAACGAGGTTTCAAGCCAAACAAGGAAGATGTTTCTAGTGCACCACCTACAAGCAAAGTGTTTCTACCAATGGTTTGAGCAACTGCAATTGGAAAATAGCATATTGTACTTCAATAAACGCTTTGTGGTACCTGCCTCACATCAGCCACTAGTATTGCAACATATGCATGACTCTCCAACTTCTGGGCACTTGGCAGTAGAACGCACCAAGGAAAGGATAAAGGCGCGATTTCACTGGCCAGGAATAGCTCAGGACACAGCTGCCTGGGTAGGAAGTTGTGAGCAATGTCAACGCAGGACTCCAGGCCCTAAAGCAGCGACAAGCTGCAATGAAGATACGTATTACAGGAGCTCCATGGAACGCATGGCCACTGACATTCTTGGACCATTACCAGAAAGCAATTCTGGGAACAAGTATGTTCTGGTTGTACAAGATTATTTTACAAAGTGGTTTGAGGCTATTCCACTTCCAAATCAGGATGCAGAAACTGTTTCTACTGCACTAGTCGAGCACATATTTTCACGGTTTGGATGTCCAAATGAAATACACTCAGATCAGGGTAGGAACTATGAAAGTCGACCCTTCCGTGAGCTGTGCAATCTTCTCAAGATTAAGAAGACTCACGCAACACCATTTCACCCTCGTTCTGATGGAATGGTCGAGCGATTCAACAGAACGTTGGCAGGCATGTTGACTAAACAAATACAAGAAGACCAAAAGGATTGGGACACCCGCCTTCCATATGTAATGATGGCATACAGATCATCCGTACACAGTTCGACTGGTCATACACCAGCATATTTAATGTTTGGCCATGAAATAAACCTGCCCCTTGATCTAATGGTGCCAAGAATGGAGAATGAGAAATTAGAGCCTTGTCAGTAAGCAAATAAGCTGAAGGAGAATTTGGCTCAGGCTTACAGTGATGTAAGAAGCGAACTCAAATCAGTGCATCGTCGACAAAAGACATGGCATGATCGTCTAGTCCATGGACAACATTATGTGCCAGAAGATGAGGTTTATCTGATGGATAAATATAGAGTTCCTGGCCTGACACCAAAGTTATAATAAAAATGGGTTGGGCCATTTAAGGTAACAGAATGTGTTTCTGGTGTGACTTATCGTCTGGAGGGGAAAGCAAGCTTATATCATTTCGTTATGTTAAAACCTTGCAAGATGCTGAAGGAACGGCACACAGTTGGTAACCCCTCTGTAGCCACACAGGCGGAAACAGAAGATGGAGAGGTTGTCCTCGTTTTTTATACTGATGGTGTGGATGGTGAGGGTGGAATATACAGTGAAGATGAAGAAATTACATTTTCTCACCACACATTTCATCATCCGAGCTCTGCTATGGCAGTAGATGGAGATGAAGCTTTGCCTCTTACGACGGATAGTCGTTACATAGATACTGGCATATCAGAGGCGGTAGATGATGAACAGAGATCTGACAAATCCAACATGTCTGATTCAGATCTGGATGAGCAGACAAATGTCGAAATACAGAGTACAGCACCTCCATTAAATAGGCCCACCCATGCAACACAAGAACGAAGGACAAACAGACAACGCAAGCCACCACAACAGTACGGCGAATGGACATATTAGTCTTCATATCATAACATGATATGTAATGTCACGCTGTTATCCTGTTGGGAAGTGCTAAAAATAATAATACAATAAATTGGATTCGTTTATATGCGCAAAATATTGTACCTGTGTAAAACATTATATTACATATTATAACGTTTGTTAAAAAGGTGGCATAGAAACGTGTCAGCACCAAAACCTTTCAAAAATGCATGTTTACTACAAATATCGTGGGCTGACACCAATGTACAGTTTTTGTCACCCACAGCTATGCTATATTTTAGTTGGTGGATTTGTAAATAAACGACTGCAATTAGGTGTGTCAACACCAAAATCACTAAACGCATGTTTACTATAAAAATGTAGGTTGGCATACATGACAGATGTGCTTAAGCACACGCCTTGCAGTACATATACCAGCATATAAATATTATATTCCATAGCTGCATATATGCGTGCAACCACAGGTTTGTTGTTATCCAAGGGGCTGTTTTAATGGCAAAATATATGCGCTTATTAAATGAACACGTATTGTCTTGTACAGTAATATTATGTTTGTTTAACTGTTTGTTTTCTACGGCCATATATTTACAGTGATATCTATATATAAATATTACATGTTAAAATTGGTTGCTATAAATACCCCTTTAATAGCTTCATATTCTGTTATTTCGACGGGAATACAGCAAAGCTATAGACACAGTCTTAGCCGCTATTTGATATGCAGACCATGGCAAGGGAGCTGACACGATAACATAAGCTTATCTAATGAATAACAAGTTGTTTTCCTTACGACCATGATGCTATTAAAACACACCACAGCTTTCAGGCGCGCCACCAACATGTCAAAATATTATGCCACACGGCTCAAATGATGTTCCTCCAGCTGTAATATGATGCGAGAGTGCGAGAGTGCGAGAGCAGCCACCCTGTGTGAATTTAGCGGCACAGCGTAGACCACGTGACCTTTGGAATGTACTACGAATACTACGCGGTCATTCATGGAATATGAGCAAGCGTCAACAAGCCAGATCACGTGATGCTACCGTATTTGCACGAAAAAGGGGCCAGTTTCATCAAAACAGATAAACTATTACAGTATTTGTTTATAAACTAATAATAATATAAACACATGTACATATTATGTATAAAATATATAATTATCTTCTTTCTATGAACGCAGAATTAGGCATGCTGAATAAGTCATATCCACCACAAGTACCTTATTGGATACCAGCTGTCTCATTTGGGACAAACGAAGCTTGCGAGAGGGCAGTGTTTGACATACCCATTCACTTAAAAGCCCTTAAAATAATGCTTGAGCAAGGAAAGAGCCGATTTTAAAACACGGAAATGCGTATAGTGAACCACACCCATGACGTCATTTATCGGGGTCGGCCATTTAAGATGTCGGAATGACATGCTACAGGGAAACACGGCACCTCTTGTATTTATCAAAGCTCATTTCAGGCTGTATGAGAATAAGAACGGTATTTTTGATGCCGAAAAATAGTATCTATTTGATATAAATACACGAAAAATTCACGAGAACAGCTGTAACCCGCCGCTTGACATAATTCAACCGTGGCAATTTTGTTGCGCCCTCTTGACTAGCCACGCCCCGGGTTAGAGAGGTCACGGCCTATCGCCTTGTTCAAGCATTATTAGATTTCTTGGGGTGTTCACAACTTTATTCAGCAATGAAAACTTAATTCTGAACGAATTTATAACACAGACAGTCGTCCAAACAAATATACATATATTTATGGAATCAGCAATTAGGTTATACATGTGATTTATAGACATGTCACATTAGAGAGAGTTTTCCCAAATAATACAACGTCATTACGCTTCCGGCCAATCAAAAGTTGATGTAAAAACAGCAGATATGCTCTCTGGAGAGTATAAAAGGCAGCGCACACAGCATCTTTTCGCTTGTAAAAAGGTAAGTCTGACTGCACTAAGGACACACAATAAAAACAATACTAAAATAACTACTAACCGTCCTTCGGAAGGGACGTAAAGAAGTTGGTCCCGTCTGATTAGCATTGAAGCAAATCGGACGTTAAAGAACTCATGGACTGAGGTTGGAATCCCTCAGAAAGTGACACTTTTGATAGGCTTTCGGACACGTTTGGCACATGTAAAGGTGCAGGGCCAGGAGAGATATGGAAATCTTTGGCCAAGGGGCTGAAGCCCATTGACCCTGCCCATGAGCCGTCAAAACAACTTTTGTTTGTATGTGGGTATACACACACCTACCTAAAAAGAGGCACTTTTGTGTATAGCCACATACGGACAAGGGTAACATAAAAAATTAGGCAGATTTGCCAAATCCGCCCTAAAAGGATGCTGTTGGTCGAGTGTAGTCGATGAGTGGTCGGTCCATCTGCTGAAAGACGTGCTGCCTGATTGTGTCTGACCTGGGGAAGACTCGGCGAACGAACTGAGATGGAGACGAGATGTGTAACCCTGACGATTGGAGACTGGGGGAAAACTGCCTTCCATGCCTGATGAAATCCAGCAGATCCACACCTTCATGATCGACATGGCCTTGCTCGAGAGATCACCATCCCTGTCGGTGTAAATGCTGAAGCTCTCCTTCACAACCAATTTGCACAAATATAAGAGAACAGCCTTCTTCGCAGCCTGCGCCTTGACTGATGACGGACAATGACTAGGCCCATCAATACCTAAACAGCAACACTCAAACAATTTATCATTTCAAACGGCAACAGGTTATAATTCTAAGTTAGTAACTCAGGTCCTCATTTCTGCACACACTAGATCTTTAGTTTCTTCTTCCCGTTTCTTATTCAGTTAATCACATGCCATTATGTTAATTTGTTTCTTCTCAGTTGATAGTATTATCATTCAGTTTCATCATAATATTTTTTTTTTTAAATTGTCCTGATTTCTAATTTTGAGATTTTATTTTACAGACTGCCCTCCAGCCCCACCCCACCACCTTGAGGAATAAAGTAATTCCCCCTCCCACCCCTTCCTCAACACTGCATACAACATAGACACTAGCCAACTACAATACATTAGGAAACATCAGGCAACACACTCCCAGCAACAACTTAAAATTTTTTTGACTTTTTTCAGTTTTCACTTATTTAGAGCAACCCTTCGGGGAAGCAACGCAACCCTTCGGGGAAGCACCTCTAAGAGCGAGTCATGGCCCAAATACATCTAGGTGTGAGCGGCCAATAAATACCAACTGAAATGAAAAAAATCTTTTCGCTTTCTGCTTCTAGCAGTGAGCCATAACTCTCTCTCTCTCTCTCTCTCTCTCTCTCTCTCTCTCTCTCTCTCTCTCTCTCTCTCTCTCTCGCTCTCTCTCCCCCCACCAATGCTGATTGGGCCGACTGTGTCTAATAGACATTAGCACCCAGGCATAATAAACTTTCAGAGTGCAATACCCTGACATTCCTCGTGCGCAGTTTGTGCACGTTAGACTGAGCATTAGACTGAACGTTAGACTGATGGTAGATGCATTGTTGTAGATGAACGCGAAATTCTGCTCTAACGTTGCTGCTAAAATTAACGATACATAGCAGCTCAGACAGACAGACATTGATGTAGAAAGATCTGGTGAGGTGTTGGCAAATTCTCTCTGTGTTTGTAGCTTGGCCGTAGAGTTGAATGACTCGTAGTGATAGCCTCCACAGTGGGATGTTACGGGCAAGCATCCGAAAGCTTCTGCAAGTAGTGAGTCTGTAACAGCTAACACTGATCTAACTCAAAGTTGTGGCAATTCAGGTCTGGTCCGCAATACCCTGGCATTCCTCGTGCGTGGGCCTACCACGAATGTGTTCAACAGGCAGACCATGTGGACATCGGTACGGTGTACATGATCTGATGTGTGAATACAGCCACGAGAAGAGAGTAGTTCTTTCGTAAGACTGACGTGGATATGGTAGGAATCGCACCACTATTGTAGACTGTTTGCAAAGCAACAGTGTGCAATAGTGTGTCTGTTTACACAATATCCTACATAGTACAATACCAACGAACTAACGTTTGCTGTTCTGTTTCCTTTTAGCTGTTAAAACACCATGTTAATATTTTTGACGATAGAACATCATCTACACAAATTCGGTTTGTTTTATACATTGGTTTAGCTATCATAGCTCACGCTCCTCAAGACAACATTATACTCATGATCATAGTAGTAGAAGAGAGAAACCGTACACAGTAGGACGTGATCACACATACACATTAAACACACAAACATATGAACAAACATTCAATTCTAGCATACAAAACACACCATCTACAACTCAAAAAGCTAGCTGATCACATTAAATAACGCACATAGTCCTCTGCTCATACACACAGATTAGCACAAATATTTCTCTCTAAAAACTACATGGTCATGCATATTTTTGCTTAGACCAGACGAAACGGATTCTGGGGTGATTTCAACAAAATTACAGAGTCACTAGGACTTGAAATCACCAAGAGACCCCATTGACAGCATACACAAGTTAACCAGTTGTTGTCAAGATACACACAAGTATATTTGTATGTATGTGAATTTTGCAAGAATATAAGCATCACCGCAACATTGCTAATAACGTAGTCTTGCTCAATAGTTACTGCAACTATTCATGATATTACACTAGCGTCTGTTGAAATAATATCAAGCCTGTGTGACGATACAAGGGAGACAACTCGTATCACGAACAACACATTACCACGCAGAGTGACGCCCCTTGAACAGTGTTTTGTACATCTCAGAGGCTGCAGAAACACCATATTCTGCTTGAATTTTGGCGCTGGACGTGTGTGTGTGTATACGAGAAAATATGGTCGCCCTCGATCTGGTACTCGGTCCGTAATGGTATGAATTCGATATCGAGTCTGTTTTGGAGTGATGTAGATTATCGCCAGTTACCGATTCATATTTTAAAGCTAAGCCTAATTATTATATCATATTTATAATCTGTATCCTATCTTTAACACTTTTGTTGCCATCTATATTGTGTTAGACAACACCGCACGCACGCACGCACACACGCACGCACGCACGCACATGCCAGTCAGCAATTTGCATGAAGATATTTCCTATGGTTATTTTATGGATATCGACAAAAACATCGACCCCACAACCCACGACCCACGAGGCACGACCCTCGACCTAGGCTACGACAATGAACCAGGCTTATGAGAGATACACCCGCCCTTTTTCGCTCCAATTTAGGATGTGAGTATTCCGAAACAAATACATATTGGAAGGGTCAAAATGTAATCCTAAGGCCATGTTCTCACTAGAGACTTAACAGGTGCAACACAATACGGAGGTATGGCGTTATTCCTGATTAACTCTCCAGTCAGAACACGGCCTAATATTGATAGAATATCCGATCCAGCTGGAAGATAACACGGACAAATTTGTCATATACACGCGCAGTTGAAATTTTGTGCTGAAGGTTGTTTTTACCACCCAGCCCCGCCTCCCCGCATTGACATACGTCTTCGCACACCCTCCCCCGACATTCCTTTCAAGATTGGAGAAAATCCCTCCGGTAGAACCAGCGGTATTAAAATGTCTTAACAACAACAACAACAACAACAACAACAACAACAACAAAAACAACAACAACGACGACAACAACAACCAGCACTCCATGCTCGCATTAACCCTATTAGAATTATTTTAAGCATTCCGTGAAATGGTGCGCCAGACGTTCTTGAATAATATATTGTTTAGGCGTTGACATTACATTTACCGGGGGGAGGGGGTGGGCTCGTTTGGATAAAGTAGAATTTCTTATAGTAAGTTGAATATCTTGCGGAAAAAAAAATGTTGAAAATTAATATTTTTCGGAATTCATTAAAATGAATGTGGGGCGCTAACTTCTTAACCTATGGACGAAAATGGATGAAACTCCACATCGCTCTGTATCTCGGTCTGATAAAGGCGTATGCTTATTTTAGTATTTCTGTCTTTCAATTGTCTGCTTCATACTATTAACTATTTACGGGATATCCTACACAAACACGCGTGTGGTAACAGAACGCTGTCGTTCTAACGCGGAAGCATCTGCAATGGCATACACAGCGTACGCGTGCCTCCTTCCACATTCTAACCTTCTAACAAACAGTCCGTATAAAAATATAAAATGAAATGCTCTAAACATTTTCATGATTACCACAATTAATTATGTTATTAAACATAAACGTTAAATAATACTAAAATAAGCGTATATAACGTAATCAATACTCACAGATCACGCCGCATTCATTCACAGTGTCAAACAAATGTCCGTGGAAATGCGCACGCTCACATCCCTTTAATATCCACGTGCAAGACTCGTATTACCTCATATATTAGGACGACGTCGGGGGGGGGGGGGGGGGGGGGGGGGGGGGGTCGCCCTATTTAAATAACGTCGCGTGTTTTTTATCGCCCGCGACGCACGACGGCAATTTTAGAACACCATAAGAAAGAGTACCTACACTATGGAAGGCCAGTTCAACCCACTACATGCGTTGTCACGGAAAGTACAACAGCTTGCATCAAGGCTTAACATTCGTCAGCTTACCAGGGATGCACGCCCAGTGAGTACTACCAACGCTAGTACTAAGAATTTGAATCTGGAGCCTCACAGGAACACTGTATCTGTGTATGGAATAACACCTCAGCCAAAGGCTGAACAGCAGCATGAGGTGGGAAGCATTTGCGACACCAATGAGACGTGTATTGGTCCCACGATAAATAATTTTGAAGCACGACAGACTTCCATGGAGCAGACAAATATTCTGGCATATTCACAGCCAGGCATGAGCGTCAATGAATCATTTTCAATAGATCATGAATGCTTTATGGGCAGTAGTAATGATGGTTTGGGTCTGAACACCCCTACATACTGCGCCCACGAACAAAGCTCTTCTCTGCCACGCCTGAGACGATTTGGCCTATGTAACCATGAGCAGAACACACTACCAGTTAATGCACATGGCAGGCCTTGCAGTCCACCTATGGCCGACTCACAGAAACAGGCAGGAGAAGGCCTAGAAGCCATTATCACTGCCTTAGGGGTTGAGGCAACAATGGCCGCAATGGCGCAGTTGCTAGCTGGATATACAGATGCAGCAGCATTACAAAACCCAGCTAGCACTGATAGATTAAATACTGCAAATGCTAGGTGGATGGCTGTTAAAATAAAGCCAGAGCCTGTCAGTAATAATGCCACACTACCGGAGCTTGAAACTAGCCATGCTTCGAAGCCACTTACAGAATATTACCGGTCAGTGGGAACACCAACTTCAGCTGGTGTCAGACATGGTTGCGCTCCAGCGCATGTGACAAACACTGGTGTGGATGAAATTAGTGCTCCAATCGGTGGCAGCCGGGCAGGAAAAGATATATATATATATATATATATATATATATATATATATATATATATATATATATATATATATATATATATATATATATATATATATATATATATATATATATATATATATATATATACACCTGTGCAAAAGTTAAGCACCAGCAAAAACAATAGAACGTAGAAACATGATGGTACAACTAGGCTGCCATACTTTTTGTCCCCGCGTTAGCTGACATAATTCCAAGTACGAAATGCACATGCATGCATGACTTCACGCCGCTTGATGTCCATGCGTGGCGGGAAACAGCACACATGTTCAGTTATGTAAAAGTCCAGTTTGAGGTGTAGAACATTACATACAGATTTAGGCGACAAGATTAGGAATTTTGTGTTCATAACCGTGGTTTATTTGTACAGAGAGAATTAGCTCTTGATTGTGAACCGCTATGGCAAGACGAAGGTTAAGTGATCGTGTGAAATGGCAAATCATAGGCATGCATACCACTGGTATGTCATGCAGAGAGATTGGCAGACAGCTGAACATTAACCATACTGTAATCAGTCGTTTGATTGCAAAACATGGGCAAACTAACGAGGTGAAGGACATGCCTAGATCTGGAAGACCGAAGAAGACTACTGCCCGTGATGATCGAGCCCTAGTACGCCTTGTCCATTCACCAACAGCAGAGTGCTCAGCCAGCAATGGGAAACGCGCAATAGAGTGTCAATGTCTACCGTCAAAAGGAGACTGTATGCTGCTGGTATGAAAGCTAGGAGACCTGTCAGACATCCTCTCCTCACTGCACACCACAAAGAGGAGCGTCTGAGGTGGTGCAACGAAAGAAGACACTGGAACATGAGATCCTGGAGACGGGTACACTGGTCCGATGAAAGTCGGTTCCTGCTTCATGCCACAGATGGTCGAACTCGTGTATGGAGGTCCAGACGCACGGCGTACGACCAACGTAACATCATGGAAGAAGTTCCATTTGGTGGAGGTTCCGTTATGATATGGGGGTGCATCTCATTTGATTGTAAGCTGGATCTGTTGACTGTACCTGGAACACTAAATGGACAAAGATATCAAGATTCCATACTGGATAGAGTTGTGGTCCCTCATTTTGTAAATCATGCACCTGGAACCCACCCTATATTCATGGATGACAACGCCCGACCACATCGTGCTAGAGCTGTGCATGAATACCTCCGCCAGAATGCCATCGAAACCCTACCATGGCCAGCAAGGAGCCCTGACATGAACCCTATTGAGCATATCTGGGACATTCTGGGAAACATGGTGAGAAGGAGGGATCCTCCTGTGCAGAACCTACAGGAATTAACAGACGCACTCCATCCTGAATGGCAACGAATACCACAATGGCGTATCAGTCGGTTGGTGACCAGCATGAGACGTCGTGTCCAGGCCGTCATCCAGGCACAAGGTGGATATACCCGGTATTAATAATGACAGTCTCAAACTCGTGCACAGATGTTAAACTTCGTTTTCAGACACCATTAATGACAATCTAGCCACGTGTGTCAACTGTAGGGCAATAGTTGTCAGTTGTGTCAACGTAACCATATTCAGGCCTCGTTTTCAAGTTCAAACAAAAACATACAGTGTTTCCCCACCATCATAATCAGCATTCCTCTAGTTGCATTATTACCTCTTGCACTAAGATGGATGGGTACATAAATGTTTATGCTATTGCTTTCTTCATAGCACATGAATATACCCTCGCATGTGCGTAAAAATAGGGTGGTGCTTAACTTTTGCACAGGTGTATATATATATATATATATATATATATATATATATATATATATATATATATATATATATATATATATATATATATATATATATATATATATATATATATATATATATATATATATATATATATATATATATATATATATATATATAGAGGGAGGGAGGGAGGGAGGGAGGGAGCGAGCGAGAGAGAGCGCGAGAGAGGGGAGAGAGAGAGAGAGAGAGAGAGAGAGAGAGAGAGCGAGAGAGAGAGAGAGAGAGAAAGAGAGAGAGAGAGGGAGGGAGAGAGAGAGCGCGAGAGAGAGAGAGGGGGGAGGGAGGGAGAGAGAGAGAGAGAGAGAGAGAGAGAGAGAGAGAGAGAGTACCCAGTCTTCTCAGAACGCATTCATCACATTTACTATTTCTTCTTTTACTGCTGTTATCCCTCTTTACCAGTAGAACCGGGCAATTCAGGTGCAGACTAACTCAGTTGTAATGAACACAACGGGGCAACTGGGATAGTGCATGATATCAGAATTCGGATTGGATATAACAACTACTAGATGTTGAGGGCACCCTAGCTTGGCTTCAAGCCATGGGTGGCTGGTTATTGCATAGCTGCTATCCACTGTTAGTGCCCAGGTTTAAGACTGTGCCTTGAACCAGGGTCGCTACAGTTTTATAGTGAATAATTGTAGATATGTAAACCTAGCTTGGCGAATGTGCGGCGAACATAATGTCCTTTGGATGTTTCGGTATAACTAATCAAGATCAAGATCAAAATGTAGAATAGTTTAAAATAACTACTTTTCACTTAGCTATATGCTTTATGTTGCCTCTATATGTACCGTAGAACTGAATGTGAATGCCAGTTCACCCTAGGCCTGTAACTTTACTATTTGTCAATCAATGGCTGTCCAGCATCAATATTACAATACCTGTTCTACTGTTAATGTGTTTCCCAGTTTACCCCGATGTCAATGCGCTTAGCCATGTTCAATTTTTCACTTAATTGTATGCATTATGTTGCCTTTATATGTACCATAGAACCGAACACGAATGCCAATTCACTATAGGCTTGTAACTTTACTATTTGTTGATCAATGGCGGTCCAGTGTCACTGTCAATGTAGTTTACTCTTCCTGTATACTTAGCTTTTCATACGTTCCATCCATACACCCTAAAAAAATCCTCCTGCTTTGCTCAAGGTGAGATCGATCAAACCATGAATTTTAAAAATCCCAATGTCATGGTAACTGTTCACGCAAGCTGTTGGGCATTTTGAGACTGGATTTACTGTTTGCTGTTGTCCATGGCAGCATTGGTGCCCAGTTAGGTTAGTCTTAAAATGCTCAACAGAATGTTTATGAAATAGTAACTCCATCAAAGACATACATTTCGTACATTTTCCTATTTAGCTACCCTGATACTATGCTCTAGAATTATGAATCCATGTATTTCCCTATTAAGCCCTGAGGTTTATGATTTGCCAATGCTTTTCTCGTTCTATGTTAGTGTCAAAACATTTAATGGCTTGACTGGATAGTTGCTTTGAGATTGCGTGAAATGGTTAACATGATTTCATATAGCATGGTAACAACATGCAGATTGAGGCCTGTTGTGAATAGCATGTTTTATGATATTAAATATGGGAGGTAACTCTATGAGTCTTAATTTTGAAAACATATTTTTATATACAAAGTTATCTTCTCTTAGGCCATCTCATGCATTCTAAAAATTGTATTCTTTCAATGATTTTTCTGTAAACTTATTCCATTTCCACATTCACCTCCCATATACTTAAAAATATATATAATATCCTGTTTCTTACTTAGGAATCCTGCGTGCTAAAATGTCACCCTTTTAAAATGGTCAAAACCTTGTCAATAGTATAACAATACATGTAATATACAATATTCGCACTTATATTGCAACAGCAGCCGGTCAAATTAGTTTCAAAATATTCAACAGATTGTTTATTAAATAATAAATCCTTACAATTCGTACACCTTACAGACTATTCCAGGTCCATGATGGAGTATTTCTGTCAATTATGATTTTGATATCATCCTATATTAATGTAATTAATCAGGACGTCATATATTTAAGCATCAGATCAGCTTAATACATCAGACGGGTAAAGTTTAATATATTGTCACCACAACCATTTACAACGTTTTCCTTTTTCTTTTAAATCTTGCTATTGCTATATTGCCGATACGTCTGCTCATTAACATTATGCATGGAGTATTTCACTATAAATATTAATTTTGCACACTTCTACATGTAGCTGCGTTGCCAACCTATGTCTGTGTGTGAGACTTGTACATTACGTCTTTGAACTTCGTGATAATAAATTGACATTGCTCCTGACTCTACTGCTGTAGGGGTGACCCCATCCAGGCTGGAATTCCAGATACAGATACAGATCCAGATACAGGAACAGATACACTGACAGATACAGATACAGATACAGGTACAGATACAGATACACTGACAGATACACTGATATTAACGCTCTAGTATTATGAACCATGTATTTCCCTATTAAGTCCTGAAGATTATGATTTGTCAGTGATTTTCTCGTGCTAATAGCAATGTGTTTCCGAGGTTACCCGGTACTCAAGACGATATATTCATAAAATACACGGTCCTTTCTTCTCACATCACTTACTTTGTAAATATTTATCAGATAACCTCGGAATAGGGTGCTCCCAATTGTATGGGAGGGGCGTTCAGCAACCAACCAACCTGATGGACTATCACAGGTCATGACGGAGTATTTCTGTCAATTATGATTGTGACATCATCCCATGTGTAACATAGTTCATTATGACATCATATATAATTGAGCAACAGATCAGCTTCATCCATTAGAATGTTAAAGTTTTATATATTGTTATCATAAGCTTTACATTTAGCTCCCCTGATATTATGCTCTAGAATTATGAATGCCTGTATTTCACTATTAAGATCTGAAGCTTATGATTGGTCAACACTTTTCTCGTGCTAATGGCAATGTGTTTCCCAGCTTGCCCATGTGTCAATGCACTTAAACAGTTACATGTTCAACTTTTTGCTTAGTTATACGCTTTGTGTTGCCTCTATATGTACTTTAGAACCCAACATGAATGCAAATTCACTCTAGGCCTGCAACTTAACTATTTGCCAATGACTGTCCAGCATAACTGTCAATGTATTTTTTTCTTCCTGTATACGTTGCTTTTCACATGCTTGAAATGCTGTTTGGACTAACATGCACAAAAATAAATTATCCAAAATTCAAAGTCTCCAGGAAAAAAGCATTAAACTATTCGCTAATCTAGCTGGGGGCCAAACCATTTTTAAAACTGAAAAACTGCTTAAACTCAAAGCAATGCCTTGCCCAAATCCATCACCCAATACTTGACACACAACATCAGCATTCACCAACATAACACAAGAACAAGACATAATCTACACATTGAATATGCACAAACAGACATATGGAAAACAAAATATCTATTGCAGCCACTAAACCATGGAACAGCACAAAACAGGTAACACGTGAGAAAATTTTAACAGCAAAATCATTAAAAAAAACAAAAAAACCATTACATAATCGACACATACTAGGACCCGCATAAATAACATTACCAACACCACACAAAATAGACACAACCAACAGTGCTACTGCCACTGAAACTACTACTACTACTACTACTACTACTACTACTACTACTACTACTACTACTACTACTACTACTAGTAAATATAACACTGCCATAGTCTGCCCACCCACACACACACACCCCTCTCTGTCCCCTGCCCATGTGTGTTTTATAATACTATCTACTAAATGCAATCCTGATATTTAACTGCCGCTGTTGTCTGTATTGTTACTGTTCTGTCTATATATGTAAGGTGTCCACCAGAACTATAGGCTGTGCCTTCGGCGGACAATCTGGACTCAATTATGTAAAAACATATGTTACTGTCAAAAAAATAATCTCTGATTTGAAATAATCTTTGATTTGATAGAAATAATCTTTGATTTGATTTGTACATTGTACATACTTTCCCTGTTCAGCCATGCCAAAAGCTGGAACAAAGTTTGTATAACTGCTACCACAACCGGGACATAAAAAGGCATAGGCTTGGGTCCTGAGATCGATGATGATGATGATGATGATGATGATGATGATGATGAATTATACTGCAGTGCCAGAAATAAGGTAGAAAAAATGATGAAAACGCTCAGAAAGAATTTTGAAAGAAGCACAGCTATGAACATAAAATTCATTCCTAAATCAGCATGAAAGTACATTAAGTCACAGTACAAAGTCGATGATGGGGTACAGCCATTATTGTTGTACCCAGAGGATCCAACCCAGAACTTACAAAAACGGACACAGAAAAGGCAGGCACACTTCAAGAATTATTCTGCAGTGTTTTCACAAAGGAAAACGCTGATGATCTACCCAAAATCCAGATGAAGGAAGTAGAAAATGTCATGCAAGATATAATTATTGATGAAGCGAGTATAGAAAAGGAACTGAATCAGCTGAACATATCAAACTCGGCAGAACCGGATCAATTACAACCATATTTTCTAAAAACTCTAAGTAATGAACTGAAAGTTCCAGTGTGTATTACCTTCAACAATTCCATTAGGCTATAAAAAAACCTCCAAGATGCTTGGAAAGAAGCTAACATAACAGCAATTTACAAAAAAGGAAGCACAAAATTATCATCAAACTATAGACCAGTGAGACTAACGAACATAGTCTGCAGACTAATGGAAAAAATCATTCGTAGAGAGATCATCAAATGTATGAGAACAAATCACTTTTTAGCACCAAACAATATGGATTAATTGACAAGCAATCAACAACACTCCAGCTACTCAAGTGTAGCGCGGATCGGCCGGACAGGTACGGACCGTCCGAGCTTGGCTGGGTACGGGACGGCTGTTCCTGGTACGTTCTAAGCACGCCCCCACCCCCTTAGTAGGATAGTACGCATGTATAAAGTCATATAGGAGAGGTTTCTAAAAATGACTGAGTCCATAAGATCGAGTAGCGCGCATGCGCACGCATCAGAGCTTCCATGACAACACGTGTCAGCATTGGGAGAGAATGCATACTAAAATACCATCCACCGGATCTAGAAATTTTCCGTCCAACAACCGAGGAGGAAATCTTTAAAATCATTATGTCCTCGCCAAGCAAGACTTGTTCGCTCGATCCGATACCAACTACAATAGTTAAGCACCATCTTCAAATCCTTGCACCGATAATCACAAAAATCGTGAATGTGTCCTTAGCCGATGGAGTTTTTCCATCTCTCATGAAAAATGCCTTAGTGACCCCGTTGCTCAAAAAGTCATCATTGGACTTGGATACCCTTAATAATTACCGACCAGTTTCCAACCTTTCATTCTTGTCTAAGCTTGTAGAAAAGGTCGTGGCAGATCGTATATCTAAGCATATGCAGCAGTACCAACTGGCTGGAAATTTCAGTCAGCCTATAGAGAGCACCATGGAACAGAGACCGCCCTGGTCAGGGTCCAGAATGACATTCTGCGCACATTAGACAATCACAATGCAGTGTTCCTGGTTTTACTCGATCTCTCTGCCGCGTTCGATACGATCGATCATGAAATTTTAATCACGCGATTGAACAAAAGCATAGGCATAACTGGAACGGCCTTATCATGGGTACGGTCCTACCTCACAGACAGACACCAAGCTGTGACTAGCTCCAACTCCTCCAGCGCTAGTGTCCTGTTAGAGTACGGTGTACCGCAAGGTTCAGTTCTCAGTCCGAGGTTTTTCACTGTGTACTCGGCACCTATTGTAAACATTGCGAAACAACATAATCTCCAGATCCACATGTATGCGGATGATACGCAGCTTTACCTGACATTCCAACCCAACGTGCATACATACGAGACCATGGCTCTTGAACAAGTACGGAATTGTGTTGCAGACATTAGTCAGTGGATGACATTTAACAAGCTTAAACTAAACCCAGACAAAACCGAGTTCCTCGTGATATCGACAAAACATCAACGTAGTAAGGTTCATACTACCGAAGTCCAACTAGTAAACAGTCTGATTACGGCAAATCCATCGGCCAGAAATTTAGGTGTAATATTTGATCAGTTTATGGATATGGATGCGCAGGTAACATCTATTTGCAAAGCGGCATATTACCATCTAAGAAACATTAATTCAATAAGAACTGTTTTAACACATCAAACAACAGAAACGCTTATCCATGCATTTATAACATCACGTCTGGATAATGGTAACTGCCTACTATATGGTATAACGGCAAAGTCACTGAACAAGTTACAACAGGTTCAAAATTCTGCAGCCCGTGTCCTGATGAAGATCAAGAAACGTGATCACATAACCCCTGTATTGAAACACCTCCACTGGCTACCTGTCCGTCAACGAATTGACTTCAAACTTATCCTCCTAACATGGAAATGCATGCACGATGAAGCTCCAGAATAGTATGAAGGATCTCATTATGCCCCACCATCCGCACCGTGCTCTTCGCTCTACAGATCAACACCTGCTAAACATTCCACGATCCAATCTGAAGTCATGTGGAGACAGAGCTTTCAGCATCGCCGCGCCAAAACTTTGGAATACCCTACCACTGGATATTAAAACGATAAGCTCTAGGGAGAAATTTAAAGAAAGACTAAAAACACATATGTACCGAAGCGCCTTTGAAAATTAGTCAAATTGATAAATGGCGCTATACAAATGCTGTATTATTAAAATGTACCGAGTTGGTGCATGTAATCCCTTTACATTATGTTATCCTCGTCGTTTTTGGGATATATCAGGACCGGAATGAAACGAGGAATTCAAAACTGTAAACCATTTTAAAATCGGTGCAGGAATGGCCGAGTTATCCTTATTTTTCTGCTTATATTATGCTCAAAATATTGAAAAAGTCATAAGCACGTCTATGTACTAATTGAATGGGGAGGATGTTTATCATGTGATAATGTCCTTGCCCTTCCCGCTCGCACGCTGATTGGCTACATGTCGCGCGTTGAGTGGCTGAGCATTCCAGCTACGACGTCATGAGGAGTATAAAAGAAGCACAGAACCCACACTTCGACGAGAGAGGTGGTAGGCTGTGTGGCCAGAGCAGTACAGGACGTAGGTAACTGCTTAGTGACTGTGGTTACCACACAACTGCATCAGTGCCTCACGGATTTCAGCTCTTAGTCTCTGGCATACAACCGCCGCATCCACATCTAAGTTTTTGCATGCTCTCTGGAGGATATCACCTGAGGGTAAATAAATAAAACTAAAGCGAAGGAACCCTCACTTCCAACAACAGAGGAGCCTTCCTGCGGATGGGTCTTGCGGCCCCCCCCCCCCCCCCCCCGATGTAATGAACTCATAGTATGTGGAACGAGTGGTGATTCTTGGTGGACAACCTGTCAGATGTGCCGAACCACGCAGAAATGTGGTAATCAAACTCCGCACAATGTATTGTGTATGACATTTTACTTTTAGACCACAGTCTAGTGGGACTTTGCCTGGTGTGCCAGACGAGCTATGTGTACCACCAAGTAGCATGTACTGTGTACACGGAAGACGCACATGCATCATCATTATTTAACATTCAACTGTACCCCTTCATTACTACAGGGCATCTTTCAACTTCTGTTACAGTACGGAACCTTTTTGCCATACTGTTTAAATTTATATGACTATCGAGTAGACATCTGCAACTGCAATCGTTCTTCTTCACCGTCTTTGAGAGTGAGCCGCATCAACAGTTCGCCTTCGGAGATCAGCCCAGCATCTACAGAATCAAGCCATCTCATGTTCCTTATCCGGAACGTATCATTTACTGTGATCTATGAACTTTTTCCATGTCAATGACTAATAGGTACTCCTCTAACTGTATTTTCATATTATTGTATTTTTAGATTTATAGGTACTGATGACTAATAGGTACCGACCAGTTTTTACTGTATATATTATGCTTGTTTTGTGCTGATGACTAACAAGCACCGCAAGGTTAGGTGACCTTAATTATTGTAAATTTTGTGGTAGTTAGTTATGTATATGGCAGCAGCCATCCTAGTTATTTGTTTTGTTTATTCTATATAAAATACTAGGACCGCAGTATGCTAGGCTACACTATACAGCAACAATAACACTGCATCACCTTTTCCCACAGCATCACTTTTTCACTGAGGTCACTGTTCAGGTTCCCATTAAGTGAACCTGAGATGAGATCGATTAAACCTGCCTATTCTAGCTCAATACGATAGGTTTAGAAGTAGTAAGGAACTGTTGCTCGCTAGGAGTCATTTGTGTAAGCCTCTTTTCCGGATGTAGCAGATATGTAAAACTGCACACAGGCTAGGTGGTATAAATTGGCCAAATATCTGAGGGCCTCCTTATTAATATATGAGCAATTGTTTCTTCCTACGTTCCCCCAGCTGCAAGGCTTATAATTGTCAGGATCTCCACCCCCCCCCCACCCCCGAACATGTTGGTGCAATCCGACTCTGGAAACTATTCGGGTTTCTGACCAGTGAAGACTAAAGTGTCGATTCCGCACACACTCCCCCAGTATTTCGGATACCAGTCAGCATAGATTAGGGCTGTGTGGTTATCTGGATTTTGAACCGTCTCTGGATTTTAAGCATGATGGTTCGAAAACTGCTGACATAATTTGACAACCGTACAACTGTGTATGTTTAAAAATCCAGTTTTATAATTATTTTTTTAAGGATATATCATAATATATAACCTTGATTGTATAAATTTGCTTTAATTTTATCTATTTGCGAAATAAAATCTGAAATAAAACCATACCTATGCAGTATCGTAACAGGAGAATGTTGCTAGATCGTATTGCTACATACGTTCAGAAATTATAATCTGCTAGTGTTTTATTAAATTCTATGATACACGCTTGAAAGCATATCATAAGCGATCTAGTGTTTCTGATATCTATGTCTATTATGAATTCTGAATATATAGCTTTCGGATAGCATTGCAGTGGATCCCCTCACACTGTGGAGTCCAAGGAAATGAGGAAGCAGACAAGATGGCAGAAGAGAATCAGACAGAAAACATGGTTACACATACAGAGATGAAGACTATCATCAAGTCACTCTATAGAACACCTCAATCAGAAGATGCCTACCATCATCTCTCGAGGCCAGAGCAAGTGACCATTTTTCGTATCAGAACTGGACATAACAGACTAAACCAACACATGTACAGGCGGTTCCACCTTACGACATCGCCCGCTTGTCCTTGTGGAGAAGCAGAACAGACCACCGAGCACATACTTCAATGTTGCAGTACGTATCAGCTGCTGAGAGAAGAGATCTGGCCTTTGTCAACCTCTTTCTTGAAAAGCTGTATGGGCCTGTGGAAGAACTGCAGAAGACCACAGATTTCATCCTGAGAACGGCTCTCCAAGTGTGATACCAGCGATCGAAAAGAAGAAGAAAGAATTCTGAACGCGCATCCGGGACTCTAAACCCAAGATGTGATCTAACCTGCCAAAGTAAGTTGAGATCGAATTTGTCTAATCACTCGGGCGATCAAGAGTAATTTCTCGTGAATGTTCAGGAGCTGGCTCGGCGTATGTTGGACGATATAATTAACACTCGACGCAGGTCGATATACATCATTAGCGCTGGAAAAGAACTTACACAGCTTACAACTGATGCAGTTTTAAACCAAGTCCTTCCCAATCACGCTTATGATCTATGTTAAAATATGTATGAATTCCTTTTTCGCGGAAACTGTATGCTAGTAAATAGTATAATGCGACCGAGTTTGATTACACGTATCCGATTAATTAGATCAATAAACTTGATTTACTATGCAATATATCTCTCTACGCATTATCCTAGAAGGGGGTATACAAATTGCTAATTGTCTAGGAATCTAATATATGGCAGATTGTGCAAGAACTCGAAATGACATATCGCGATGAATTTAAAAGCGCAAAATCTAATGTTTTAAAGCAATTTAAGTAATGATTTCACTATATCGTCTAAAATTGCATCGGATAGTACACATGTAGCTACAGATTTAAGTCTACCACTAGAAACATTCTATTTTCGTGGTATTGCGAATTATTATTTTTTCACGAAAACTGAAAATATTTTCAACCAATAAACCAGATATCTGGTTAAAACCGGATTTATGGCCAACACTGTCACAGGTTGTGTTCTTACGAAAACTGCACAGCCCTAGAATAGATATCCATGCCAAAGTAGGAAGCACTGCGAAAACATTCTATTATTTTAACCGACCAGCAGTGCATCTCTGGGCATATTTGTAACATAACCCTAACAACAGCTAAAATGTTAGTCCCTGAGAGCAGATCCTACATGATCTGTCCTCAACACGCCAGGTGACGGATGGGACACGGATCTCCCTCTAACTCCTCACAGTGACTGGGTGCAGTATTGTAACCCGCCATGCCCTCACGGGAAGGTAACTATAGTTGGATATCCGTCTTCTTATCCCCACCATAAAAGTATATGTGCTTTTCAAACGCTTTTGTAAAATTCGTCTTACCCTAGTGATGTTGTATGTGGTTGCAGTGTGGTCAGTAATGGGATCGTCATATAATTCAGGAGCTGCCACACCGTGACATGTCTGCTCGCTGTTTGTCTGAGGGGGATGCTCCGTAAGGTGATCATATGGAAACCGAGCATTTCCGCCAGTCAGGCATGTATCAAAACGATAGGTAGATCTACTTGCCACACTCGGCTAAAGCTTGGAACATGGACCTAACAACTTAAGGTTAGCTTGGAGAATTAGCAGGAGGACCGCATAAATAAAGCGGCAACTACCAATACAGTATCATTAACCTACATAAGACGACAGTGTCTGAATTCTCTGGAAGTCACCCACCCCATCTTCACGTAATTGAGCATGCATCACAATAGCACACGGTTTCACTAGGTTAACCCATACTACACACTTAGCATATATTTGAACAAGGGAGTGGCCCGTTTTGCCAGCTCTCTTCCTCCACTTCGGTGTTGAAAGCATTTTCCTGTGGCAGAGGCCCGCGCGAGGCACTTTCCTCTCACAACAATAATATTTTGTTAGGGGTATAATGGTTTATATTAAACCACCCAAGTGACCACGCTAGGACTCTCCCTTGCAGGGCTACCTCACGGATTTCAAGATCAGCAAGGTACTGCTGACGAGCCCATGTTAAACAAGACACCAACTTAGTTCCATGTGCTATATTTTCCCTCTTGTACTAGCAAACGAGTAGTATTGTTTGTTTTAGTTATATCATTTTCATTAATTATGTCTATTAACTCCCAAATTGAGTATTGGACCTTCATACCGGTGACACGAATAGCTGGGATGAGACGATGTGGTTCAACCTCGGCAGCAACGGTCGCGCGACCCCATTGGAATGTTATCATTCCACTGGCTCTAGAAGTTGGTCTTTGTACATTCCGGAAAGCCGTGAAACGTGAACCATCACCCCAAGAACTGATGCTAACCAGCTCGTCCGCGCATCATGTACCTGCGGTGCAGCGGAGCAGAATATTCGGACGTACCGCCGCGTACCCACCCCAGAGGCTACATCAATTTGATAGATACATGGACAGAACCTCTAGATGACTGATATGAAATAAACACAACATATCTCGATTTTATCCAAACTTTTGATAAATTTCCCCATAGATGATTGCGCCTAAAAGCAAAATCATATGCTTGAATGGTTTGAAGACTTTCTAAAAGACTGGAGACAAAAAGTAATTGCGAATGGAGCGGAGTCATATTGGAGAGTGGTAACAAGTGGCATCCCACAGGGGAGTGTCTTGGAACCCACACTTTTTGTTATCTACATAAATGACCTCCCAGACATAGTAACAAGCGACATAATGCTCTTCGTTGATGATACAAAAGTGTAGAAAATCATCAAGGCTGGGGACGACAAACAGCAACTCCAAAATGATCTACAAGAATTGCAGAACTGGAGTGAGAAATGGCCACCCAGACAAATGCAAAGTGCTACATATAAACTCTGACCCACATAATGAATTTGATTATAAATTATCTTTAAACAATACAGAACACATTCTGGAGCATGCAACTGCAGAGAAAGGCATAGGAGTGATCTTTGATATAAAAAAGACCCGCTCAGCTTTGACGAACATATCATGATGGCAGGACTAATTCGAAGATCGTATAGATTTCTAGATACTGAGACATTCGTCCCTCTGTATAAATCACTTGTCAGAGTGCATTTTGACTATGAAACTCCAGTCTGAAGCCCATACAGACACAATCTCATTGATATGATAGAGAGTGTCCAGCGACGGGCAACAAAGCAGCTGCATGCCCTAAAAGAAATGTCATATATGAGTCATATGACTTAGAGTGTTAAAGTTGCCCACATTATCATACCGGAGATATAGGGCAGATATGATTGAAGTATATAAACTACATAATAATATATATGATCCTGAATTAGCACCTGAATTAAAGCTATCAACCGAAAAATCCAGCCTATTAAGACGACATAAACATAAATTAAGCAAACAAAGACCTAAAAAAGAATATAAGACTTAAAGCATTTCCATATAGAATAGTAAATATTTGACATAATCTGTCAACCAATGTGGTTAATGCACCCAGTTTAAATGCTTTTAAAAATAGATTGGATAAGGTCTGGAGAAACCAGGATGTATTATTTAATTATAAAATGCCCCTGATTACCGGAAGGAGCCAGATGAAGAAGATTCAAGATTCAAGATTATTTATTCAATGATTCCAAACAAACAATATTTATGAGTCATACCAAGGTGTCCGCCGAAGGCATTGCCTATTGTTATGGCGGACACCTTACACACATATATACAGGTATATATAAAGTAGACAAGACAGAACTTACATAAACAATTATAAATTCAGATATTACATTTACTACTTCCTTATTAACCCTTTGACCCTTGATCCACATAAACAGTTTTAATTTCAAAAAGGAAATATGTCAATTCGCAGATCAAGCGAATACCACCACCACCACTCCCAGCAGTAGTAGTAGGTCAATAGTTATTCAAAACAAGAAAAGAAGCATGTTATATAGATAGTAGAACAAATTTTCTATCGAAATGATATTCGTTGTTTTCCAATGTCTGTCCGTGTGCATTGTTCATGTAGTTTGTGTCTGCTTCTAGTGCTATGTTGGTGGATGTTAATATTGTTTATAAAGAAAGGGGCTATAGATTTGGGTAAAGTGTTGTGGTGGAAGTCTTTGACAATAATAGTTAGCATTTGAGATTTTCCTTGTCGGTGAGGTTAAGTAATTTTTCTGCTTTGAACATATTTTGGCCCTCTGCTGGCCTAGAAAATATGCTGATGCATTTTTTCTGGAGACTTTGAATTTTGGATATTTAGTTTTTGTAGATGTTAGTCCAAACAGCATTGCAGTAAGTGAGGTGCGGGAGGATCAAGGTGCCGTACAGTGTTTTAACTGTGTCATGTGTCATATATGGATTTAGTCTTTGGATGACACCTATTCCTCTTGCTACTTTTGCAGTAACTGTTTCAATTTGTTTGGCCCAGGTCAAGTTTTTATCTAAATATACTTCTAGGAACTATGCATAAGGGGTCTCTTCAATTTCCTTATTGCTAATGTACAATTTTTTAACCTCTATTTATTAATTCTCTAGATTTTGAAAATAACATATAGTTTGTTTTATCCACATTTAATGATAATTTATTTAATGAAAACCAGTTAGTAATTTCTTCCATTTCCTTATTTACTTAATGTAACTATGTCTTCGTCAGAGCAAAAGGCATTGGTGTCATCGGCAAATAATATTAGTGGCATGTGTTTGCATATGTTAGGCAGGTCGTTCATATACAAGAGGAACTGCAGAGGGCCAAGGATGGACCCCTGAGGGACACCGCAAGTTAATCTCCAGTTTTCAGAGCAAGTTACATTGAATTGCACACATTGCGTTCTGTCACTTAGATAGCTTTCAAACCAGATAAGTGCGCGTCCTCGGATTCCATAATAGGCAAGTTTTTCTAGTAGGATTTTATGATTGGTAGTGTCGAAAGCTTTTGAAAGGTCCAAAAAATGCCTATTATGTGCTTCTTTTTTTTCAATTAAGTCTATTATTTTTTCTGTCATTTCAATTAGTGCTAGCATTGTTGAATGTTTTTCACGGAATCCGTATTGTGATGTATAGAAGATTGGCTTTTTATCTAAGTAGCTGATAAGCTGATTGTATGTAAGTTGTTCCATTAATTTGGAGAAAAGTTGAAGTATTGAGACAGGTCTATAGTTTGTGAAGTTAGATGAGTCCTTTGCTTTGTATATAGGTGTTACTCATGCTGCTTTTAATTTTGATGGAAATATGCTCTGAATGAAAGATAAGTTACAAATGTCGTTAAGGGGTATTACTACCGCTAGCCTGCAGTGTTTGAAATACTCCACTTGAAACCATCCAAGCCAGCACTTGCAGATGTGGTTATAGAGGATTAGAGCCTGCGATCACTCAGCACCTAGTAAGACTTGTGCTGGAATCGCTAATTTCAAACGGAAGATTTTTAAACACTGTAACAGAAATATTAACACCATTTGACCACATCTGTAATCTCTCACTTACACAGGGAGTATTTCCATCAAGATTAAATGTCGCACGTATGACACCCATATACAAAGCTAAAGATGCATCTGACTTTACTAATTATCGGCCAGTCTCGGTACTTCCACTTTTCTCAAAACTCCTAGAAAAGCTGTATTTTAGTAGAATTACTAAATATCTAAACAAAAGCTCAATAATATATCCTTCTCAATATGGTTTCAGAGAAAAACACTCTACTATGCTTGCCATCGTGGATATAATTGAAAAATTATCAACGTCCCTTGAGAATAATGAACATACGCTAGGTGTATTCTTGGATCTTATTGCAAAAGCTTGCATATTATGGAATAAGATGTGCTACATTGAACTGGATACAGAGTAACCTGTCAAACATGGAACAGTGTGTACAATTCAATGGGACTATCTCTGAATACAAAATATAGTTTGTGGTGATCACCAAGGTTCAGTTCTTGGGCTCCTGCTGTTTCTCCTATATATGAATGACATACCCAAAGTCTGCAAACATCTCTCACTAATACTTTTTGCTGACGATACAAGTGCTTTCTGCAGCCACAAGGATATAGAAATTCTATACAAAGATGTCAATAATGAAATGGCGAAATTAATAGACTGGTTTAAAGTAAACAAATTGTCCTTAAATGTATCAAAAACTAATTATATACTATTCACAAAAGCTAAGTAACTAAAGGAAATAGCTCTCCCAAACCACTATATCAACAACCAGATAATTCAAGAAGCATAATATGCTAAGTTTTTAGGAGTCTATCTGGACAAAAATTTAACATGGGAGAAGCATATTGAAATTATTACTACCGGGTAGCAAAAAGCATTGGCATCATTCGCAGACTGAAACCCTATCTAACACCTAATATTATTAAAAACCTGTACTGCACAATGATACTTCCTCACATCACCTACTGCAGTGCTATCTGGACTAATACAGCTCAAACTAGACTAAAAAACTAAAATCTCTGCAAAAGCAATCTATTATTATCACAAGCAGCAGGTGGCCAGGATATCTTTAAATCAGAAATGGTCTTAAAACTTGAGGACATTAAAAGGCTCCAATTATACACAATCTTAAGGGACTTCCACAATGGCAACTTACCCTCAACCTTATCTAGCATCTTTACGCTCAATACACAATTGCCTCCTCACAACACAAGAACGAGAAATAACCTCCACTCAACACACCACCAAACAAAAGCAGCACAACAAACCCCCTCATACAAAGCAATTCAGTTATGGAATAATACAGACACAAGCACACGCACAGACATCATAAAGCTACAGTCTTTTAATCAGAGTATCAAAAAGAAGATTATAGAAAACTACTAGACTCTGGAAAACACTCACCATCATGGCATGCTATTCTCATACTTGCACCCAGTCACCAGAACAAATAATAATAATAATAATAATAATAATAATAATAATAATAATAATAATAATAATAATAATAGTAATAATAATAATTGTTATAATGGTTTCTACCAAACTATTACCTCTCCCATCATAGCCTAAAAAAATTCTATTACTTTGTCAATGATAATAAGAATATGTAATATAGAATTATTAACTTAAGCAAGATAAGCACACATCCCTCTGCCATGTCTTTCCCTGTAAATATGTTGTAAATTGTCATACATCTATTAATTGTTGGACTGCTGCAAGTCACCAGACAATAATTCCAATTGGAAATGACTCTGGATTGGCTGAGTGTTTTGAAAACAATTTGACTGAAAGTTGCTGGTGGCAGTCTGCAGAAATTCGGCAGGAGGACGATTAATCCAAACTATAACTGGAATGTTCCAAAACCTGTTCTGTATTTTACTTTCTACTTTTATGTTGCTTATACTAGTCATATACCTATGTTATACATATGTTAAACCTGACCCTCTAAACTGCCTAAACTCACAAGTTTATTTGCTTATTTAATTTGTGGTGAAACATGTGCTTCATCTCTAATTCATTTGCTGCATTATATATCCTATTTTGATTTATTTGCTTCTGATGTATAATTTTATTTTCTCTTTTTTTTCTCTACTTTGTTATCTGCCTCCGATGTACTACTGACAACAAATTTTATTTTAAGCCAATCCTGCATGTACAGTTCCATGGGTCATACTGCATGTAAATTCCCAGGGATCGAAATGTTTACCTATCTACCTGTCATTGATGGGTGAATTTTCCTCCATGTATTGCTGACAATGAATCTTCCTGCAAGCTTATCTTGTCGTACTGTATGTAAAGTTCCAGGGGACATAATTATGGCTAATTACCTGTCATTGACAGGTGAACTTTCCAGTTGACAGCCATACAGATAACATGTTAAGCGCTTTAATATCTAGTAACATATTAAGTATACATCTTAAGTGATTAATACATGACAATAAATTTCAATCTTTCTCTAAAATAAATCTCCCTAACCAATATGTTGAGTGTAGTCTGCCTGGATGTCATTGCCTACAGTAACGATGACTTCCAGTCAAATTATTTTCAAAATGTTCTACGGCTTCACCATGTCATATCTTGAAATTGAGTTGCATCAATGAAAGCGTGCGTAACCCTTTTGACCCACAAATTTGTTTTTGTAACTCTCACTGCTTCAAGCCACCAAACAATAATTTCAATGGGAAATAACTCTGGACCTGCTGAGTGCTTTGGAGGCAGTTTGCCTGAAATGTGTTGGTGGCTTAGCCACTAACAACTTTCTATCAAGGTGCTTTCGGGGATACTCAGGGGGGTCCAGAGTTAAACCCCATGGGATATGCAGTCTGCAGAAATCCAGCAGGAAGACGATTAATTCAAACTATAATTGGAATGTTCCAAAACCTGTTCTGTATTTTACTTTCTACTTTTATGTTGCTTATACTAGTACTATACCTACTTATACCCATTGAGGATAGAGAGATGCATATAATTTGCTTGGAGCTTCCTGTTCCTACCGCCTCATATTCTTAGTGTACGTTTTATTTAAGTTATGCTTGCTAATGTTGTCACAATACTTACTTATGCCCATTGATATATTTGCTTTGCATGTACTGACTTACTGAATAGCATTCTGACAATTCCTATATTATATTATCAGAAACTGAAAATCCAGTATCTATGCAATCACTGTCATAGATATCCAGAAGTTAAGTCTGATATTATGATCACTAATTTTATCCTGATATGTCCGATGCTCCAACTGATATCATCTTTATCACATAATATGCCGCTTAATTAGTAATCTTACCACACTTAAATGTATCAGCTGGTCATATGCTGCATGTCACTTGGGCAATTATATACACTGAATCATACTGACCTTTTAGCCTCGGAAATCTCAGTATCTCAATTTCAAGACAGCTTAAAGATTAGTCCTCTAACTCTCACACTTGCGCAAGAAAATCTAAATTTTCTCATAGAAAGTGTCCATTTGCGGACCGGGAGAGGACTAGTCAAATATACTACTATCTATTGTTATTAATCTAGTACATTGCTAAATTAAGCCATTCCTATTTTATATTCTATAAAGATCTATGGTAAGAAAAATAATGCAATTAGACAATCTATGGTAAGAATATGTAATGTATCCGTAATCCTAACTTATTTTACTACATGTAATATAATCTGTAATGGTGCTGTAAAGCCAACCTATTGTCCTACATGTGTCAACCATTGCCAGTCTGACGCCAATATACTGTGTTTACTGTGTCAACGACAAACCAGAGAAATAAATTAATGGCAAGGTCAAGAAACTTCCTAGGTAGCCATTTATCCTCATGTCCAATTGCTTCTTTCTCCACTTACAACCCCATCCATTCCAGTCCCACCCTACCTACCCATCCACATTCCTACCGTGTCCAACATGTACCCCTATGCCCATCAAATACCCCTGCTCATCTTGTAACAAGCCAGTAAAGAAAAATCAGCAAGCATTATTATGTGATTGTTGTGGTGAATGGGTGCACTGAACCTGTTCCGAATTAACAACCACGGATTATGAAATTTTAGAAAACTATACAGGGCCATGGTGGTGCATAAACTCAATTTCCATTCAAGCACCATGACAACGACACTGAATTTAAACTCAACATATTAGGTCCAAGCATACTTATAAATCCATTTAACCTAAACTCATCACAGGAATTCATACTCTCTGAGACCTATACTGATGATCAAGAAATTACTCTCCCACAACCTAAATGTAACTATATACTACAAGGTGAATTTAACAAAAACCTGATCCAAAACAAAGATACCATCTCCTTTTCGACTATGCTCATCAATATAAGATCATTACCAAAAAATTGTTATAAATTAAGCAACTTTTTAGACACTAGCGCAATTGAATTTAACATTATTGGAATCACTGAGGTGTGGATTAAAACTAACTCGGCACTTAGCTTAATTGATATGCAAAACTACAAATTCCTGGAAAACCACAGGGCTATTAAACCAGGAGGTGGGGTAGGCATCTACATAAAAGAAAATATACAGTGTTATAAGAAAGAAGAACTGACAATAATGGAAGACTTTTTTTAATCTATCTTTATTGAAATACCTATGGAAAAAGCTAAGAACAAAATTGTCGGTGTCATTTACAGTTCTCCAGAAAGTGATAAAGAAAAACTCATAGAAACATTAGAAAAATGCTTTAAAACCATACAAAAGGAGAATAAAACAGTTTATTTATTGGGTGATTACAACATTGATTTACTTAGAGAAAATGAAACCACTACTCAAGATTTTGTAAATTTATTAAGAACATTTGGATACTATCCATTCATCACAAAACCGACACGAATAACTGAAAAGAGGGCCTCTGTCATTGACAATATTCTCTCAACTAACACTGCAAATCCCAAAACCCAATCTGGTATCTGTGTTGAAGACATGAATTCAGACCACCTACCAATTTACTAAACACAGTTATTCGAAAAAGATGAAACAAAATGTAGAGATTTTAGAAATGAGAACATAGAAAAGTTTAGAAACAGTTTGGTGAACATAAATTGGAATCAGGTGACCAACTGCGACTCATGTGAAGATGCCTACAACACATTCCACTATATATGTACTAATGCCTATGAAGCTGCATTTCCGCTAAAAACAGTTAAGAAATTTAAGCAAAATCTGACTAAACCTTGGCTAACAAGAGGATTGATAGCTGCCTGCCATAAGAAGAACAAGCTGTATTTAGCCTTCATTAAGCAGCCGACTGTGTACAATGAAACTCAGTTTAAGAAATATAGAAATAAACTGAACCAAATTATCAGGACAGCAAAAATAAACTACTACCATTATAAATTTGATGAGCAAAAAGATAACATAAAAGAAACATGGAAATTAATTAAATCACTATTGAATAAACAAAAGAGCAGCTTGGAAACAGCGCGGTTCATTAGTAATAACACAATTATAACAGATAAAAATGCGATAGTAGACAAATTCAATGAATACTTTATTAATATTGGACCTAACCTATCACAAAAAATTCAATCCAGTTCGGCCAAAAATATAAAAGACTATTTGTCAGTCAGCCACCAACGCTCAATGTTCCTAACACCAACAGATGAAGAAGAAATCTATAAAACCTTGATGCAAATTAACCCGATTAAAAGTGCAGGTATTGACAACTTTAAATGGAAAATCTTTGACCACTGTATAACAGAAATACTCACCCCACTAAATCATATCTGCAATCTCTCACTCTCACAAGGTATATTCCCATCACGACTAAAAATAGCATGAGTAACACTTATTTATAAAGCTAAAGATCCATATGATTTTACTAACTACAGACCAGTCTCAATACTTCCACTTTTTTCGAAACTCCTGGAGCAATTATATTACAACATAATTGTTAATTATCTAAATAGATATTCAATTATCTACAAATCTCAGTATGGTTTCAGAGAAAAACACTCTACTATGCTTGCCATTGTGGATATGATAGAAAAAATATCTGAATCCTTGGAAAATAAAGAACATACACTTGGGGTGTTTCTGGATCTTTCTAAAGCATTCGACACTATTGACTATGAAATCTTGTTGAAATAATTATCACTTTAAATTATTTGACTGACAGGATTCAATGTGTTCAATTTAATGGTGCTATTTCAGGAAACAAGAAATTTGTCTGTGGTATACCTCAGGGTTAAATCCTTTGACCCCTGCTGTTCTTACTATACATGAATGATTTACTCAATGCCACTAACCAATGTCTTTGGTAGACATAAGGATATAAATACTCTATACAAAAATGTAAATAATGAAGTGGAAAAAATTATAAACTGGTTCAAAACTAATAAATTATCTCTAAATGTTAACAAAACTAACTTTATACTATTTACAAGGTCTAGCCAACCTGAAGAAGATGCTCTCCCAAAACTTTACATAGACAATAAAGAGATAGAGGAGGCCGAGTATGTTAAATTCCTAGGAGTCTATTTGGACAAACATTTAATCTGGGAGAAGCACATAGAGATACTCACATCCAAGGTAGCATGGAATATTGGTATCATGCGCAGACTCAAGTCATATCTTCCATCTCATATCTTAAAAATTCTGTATAACACATTGATACTTCCACACATAACCTACTGCAATGCTATATGGAGCAATACATATCAAAATAAACTTTAAAAATTAAATCACTACAAAAGCAATCTATCAAACTATTTTCGCAAACAGCAGGGGGACAAGACACCTTCAAAAGTGACAAAATCCTAAAACTCGAAGACATTGGACGGGTTCAATTATATGCAATTCTAAAGGACTACCACAATGGCAATCTACCCTCATCTCTATGCAATCTTTTTTCAATAAATGCAGACATACATACGCACAACACAAGAACAAGTTCCAACCTACGTGTCACATACCACCGAACAGAGGCAGCTACACGAACACTATCCTACCAAGCAATACAACTATGGAATAATACAGATACAGACATACATACACAAATTCTCACATTAAAATTATCCAAAAAATTCATCAAAAACATAATTATTGACAACTACTAGAAACCACACCACTAACCACCACCACCATGGTCATTAGACAGCACAGCTCTGGAACGACTTGGCATGCTTCCGGAGTGAGCTGAGGTGTCCTGTTGGGAATTGTGGGCACTGTGATGGAAGACTTCCAATCCGCTTGTGCTCGGAGTGCTCAGCGGAGCACTTCTCACTAATTAACATGTTAACTTACTGTCTTGACCTGGAGGCATGCCAACTTCTTTTAGCATTATTAATCCTATTATGAACTGTGCTGCAGTCTAACTATTCAAGGCACCTGTTCACAGGAACAGAACATCAAATGTAAAACTGTATAGGAGTAATAATAATAATAATAATAATAATAATAATAATAATAATAATAATAATAATAATAATATGGTAATATATAATAGATGAGCTCCCCCAACCCGCCCCGCCCCCTCCCTCTCCTACCCTCCATCCCTTTATGTTCATGAATGTAATTGTCCTGTGTTACTGTTGTATCCTACATTTATGTACCTAATGTTCATATAGTATCACGTAATATCTGTTTGTTTATGTTACATCCTATTATATATGTCATAATATATTGTGCAATTAATGTTTATATGTTAGGGGCCCACCGCATCATAGGCTTGCCCTTGGTGGACTGCCTGTTGTAATCTCTAATACTGACGACTAAATACGAAAATAAATAATCTTGAATCTTGAAGTCTCTGCCTTTGGTGGACTATCTGTTGTGAAACTGGAAATGTATATTCTATATCAAAATAAATAAACTTGAACATACTAAGTAATGATGTGCCGTTTTATCGATTTAAAAATCTTGATCCGGTTTCCTTATACTGAAACCAAAAATACATTTTATGATAAGCCAAAGTTTTGGTCCTATATTGTCTGCTCGGAAGAGCTCCTCTAAATTTCATTGGTCATTTCTCTTTGGATAAAATAACTGACCAATGAAATCGAACGAAATATATAAGCTACATCCGGGTATTGTTGCCCAGAGCAACGGTTAAAATACTCAACAAATGCAGGAAAATATTTAAAGATACTATGATTTAATTGTTATTAATACATAATTGAATACGATATTTACACTTTTTGAGCACTAGGAAATATCGAGAATCCTGTTGAATAATGGTTTGTGTCATAGTTTCTTTAAAATGTCCGTTTTATTGATTAGTTACTAGTTTTCGTACCATAATGATAAAGGAAGCAACTTTGAGAATGAGGGACTTGTCCAGTACGGTCATGATTTCGAGGGTACATACTTTTGATGTTCTCACGTGCATGTCGTGGCTATATCGTATTTCTCTCCCCCTACATTGGATTTCAATGGTCTTCCGGTTTCAGGGTTTCACTTGAATTAGTGCTTAAAATATTTAAATGCGATGTTCTCTTTCTATATAGCGATTGGAATAAGTACAGTTATTTAATTTTACAGCTTTTTCTGTTAAACGAAAAAAGCTGTGAAGTTAACCGAAGTCACCAGTTGTTATTACACCACAAATCACTACTTGCTAAATCATTTATCTGCATTTAGCTACCAGAATAAGATTTTTATGCTTGCATACACTCCTCCCCATGCCTATTCCTATAAATATGGACCCTCAAATTAGGAAAGCCTTTTCCAGGGCTGGAAAAAGTATGGAATTTCCAATTTTGGGCCAACTGGTATGGAAAATTAAAATATCGGCAATCCTAATTTTTCCAACTGCAATCTTTTTGTTTACGAACGAAATCTCGCGTTTCCGCCAATCTTGCCAGAATCTAATTCGATTGGGTCCCGGTCTGGTCTTGCAATAGAAAACCGCCTATTACCGGGAACATCTCGCGGTTGTTGAGCAATACGGGTTCTGAACATGTTCAAGTACAACGCAATAAAAATGAGTGAATCGGCAGTCGTCTGTCAAATAGTACAGAGTGTTAGAAGCCGAAACAATGAAATAATTTGCAAGATTGGCGTTTTTTGTGATACAGTAAAGATGGGAAAGTGCAAATATGCTAGTGTTTGTGAAACTGATGATAAATATATGGATTGGATTTTACCGGACAACACATCAAACTCGCGTGCCAAATATAGTGTTTGTAATAAGTCGTTTGACATTGGGAATATGGGCGAAGCGGCTCTTGTTAACCACATGCCGGGGAAAAACATGAGACACTGACAGAAGTTCGTCTAAAGCCAGCGCCGAAAGTTACGGATTTCTTTGGTTCAAGGTAAGAATATTTTACATTTTCACATTGATAGTACCAGAATCATTTAGAAGCGTAGCAATTTTATATCGCCCAATGTTAGATGATCCCAACTTTGCCCTCATATCGTGAGGCCTCTTGTGTTGGCTCGTCATCGAGTGAAAATAATGAATTCTTGTTTCTATGGCGATCATTTAGAAGCGTGGCAATTTTTTATCGCCCAATTTTAGATGATCCCAACTCTGCGCTGAGTCACGGTAAAATATTATTGACTGTCCGACAGCTCTTTCGTATCGCGAGGCCTCTTATGTTGCCGCATTATCAAGTGAAAATAATGAGGATTCCTCCTGTTGCTATGGCGATATGATCAGCTATGGTAAATTTAAATTACCGTTAAATTCCCTGTATATTGCGCACTTTTTTGCTCAAATTACATGTTATAAAAAGCTCCTGCGCACTATATACAAGGATAAATATTTGTCCCATTTTTTTCCTCAGAATTTTTCGTCAGAATCACAAAATTCAGAGCTGAAAATGTGATTTTATGGATCGGGAATCAGTCGGGAATAACGATCGCATTCTAACATGTCTATAATGGTACTAATAGATCGTTGAAATGCCTTACTACTGTCTAAATACTGTGTTATACCTTTATTAAATATCATAGTGTTGTAAAATGATCAAATAAACCATCATTCAACTTTTTTACAACGCCATTGTTTCCTGTAATTTGTTCTAAGTTATATATATAAGGGGAGGTTACTCTTGTCTTCCCAAGTTGAACATAGAGATGTTTAAAATCCATAGATGGCTACACAGATACAGACATAAATGTGTTAAAAAAATAATGATAGGGCCGATGTTTTTCAAGGCGATCTAGCATTTACATAGATATAGAAAGGAACCGAGTATTGAAACCACTCATCTACTGCGTCGCCATATGTGATTGATCAAAATCTCATGGGCTCGCCTTTGATATAATTATCAAAATAATTACCGGCACTGTTAGTGAGCCAAAATGGATTTGAGTAGGTTTTTTTTTATTAAAATAGATTTTATTCTCTCAAGTATCAGCGCACAACTCATATTTTATGAATTGAAACAAAATAAATATGCAATTTTTATGTTCTAACGACCATTTATGTTAATGAGCACTGCTCAAATCAAATTCGGATTCTAACCTGTTCTGATGGAAATTATATTTGTATTTTTATATCGTTTTATATCGTTCAATAAAGTTTAATACAAAATTTTTGCTAAAAGTGTATGCAAATGATATTCCCGTGATTAAACAACAGAGTAACGCACGCCACAAATGGGATTTTATAAGGAAAGCGTATTCGACACGCAGTAAGTCATTGATTCTTTTGTTACCAGTTTTCGTTCACATGTCTCTCAATCTTACTGCGCACTATACACGGAAAGAAGGTTTTTTCAGGCCGATTTTGGTCAAATTCAGGGGTGCGCACTATCCACGATAGCGCAATATACACGGAAATTAACGGTAAATATGTGTATGTGTATATGTGCAGGGTTTAACTTGTTATCTAAAGGTGGGGGTGGTGGGGTGGGGGTGGCCCTCAACAAATAAATGTGGGGGTCTCAAGCTTAACTTTGCATGATAGCTGTTGAATATTTTGAAAATAATTTGACTGGAAACTATTGCTGCAACAGTTTCCAGTCAAATTATTTTCAAAATATTCAACAAAAAATGTGCTGCAGTAATGAAATTCATATCTGGTTTGCATCCTGAAACACACTGAGCCACTCCTAGACAATATACGGTTCCCAGAGCCACTCATAGACAATATACTGATCCCAACCTAGATTTTGGGGCTACATACCCTAAAAAAGTCCCTTTATAATGAGAAATCCTGTGTATGTGTGACACACTGTGTGTTTGTGTGTATGTTGATATTTCTGGCTATATTAGATTAAGATAACTCATATGATCTTTTAATAGTGTGTTTTGATAGGATAGCTGTTGAATATTTTGAAAATAAGTTAACTGGAAATTATTGCTGCTTAAAGCAGCAACAGTTTCCAGTCAAATTATTTTCAAAATATTCAACAAAAAATGTGCTGCTGTAATGAGATTCATATGTGTGTGTGCACGCGCTGTGCTTTGACATTCTTGTGACAATTATTTAAATATGCAGCTTGTTATTGTCCTCGGGTCTTCCACTACTGCGGTTGCTTCAGTTCCACAGGCAAAAGTGCGCACGCTGTGTTTTGATATTCAAGTTTAATAACGTTTATATATGATGAACTTAATAACTGTTTGTTTTTTGTCTGATTGAAAGTTCCAAAATGAGGTCTGGAAAATTTGAAATTGAGTCTGGAAAAGGTATGGAATTTAATTCTGCTGTAGGTGTATGAACCCTGTACTAAGATCGAGTTTGGCAGTTTCGCGCCATGCCTTTTGGCCTGACCACGGCTCCTTTTCTTTTTCTCGCCTAGTCTCAGCCGTGGCAGAAATTTTCACTGTCGTTCTATCCATCTCCACGTTTATATAGACGATTGTTTAGTAAAGTAAGTCTTCTTAAATTCTATCAGGGATTCTTCCAGAGGTTTGCAGTCTGGCATGCAACCTAGGGTGGATTTTAAATCTAAAGAAATCAAGCCTAGGTCCTCTCAAATCTTCACGCATCTAGGTGTTTCTTTCGATCTGGCCCAGGGTCTAGTCTTTCCCTCAGATCCAAGAATAGAGGCTTTATCAGTGGCAATGGAAATCCTGTCTTCCTCTTCCATGGTCTGAGCAAGATTTCTGATAAGAGTGGTAGGTTTGATGGTTAGCGTAGAGAATGTTATTCCATGGGCGACGCTGATGAGAAGACCCTTCCAAATGTATTTAATGTCCCTTTGGAAGTAGTCGGCTCTCTATTTACCATCAGATTCCCATCAGAGAACACTTGATTCCTCTTCTAGATTTTTGGAAAGATCGTTCTCTGCTTCTGATGGGTGTTCCACTGGTAAAGTCGTCACCTCAGGCGATTATCTTCACAGACGCTTCTCAGGAGGAATGGGGAGCAGTCTGGGACTCCGTCAGTTTCCGGTCTTTGGTCCCTGAAGGAGTCGACAGCTCATATCAACATTCTGGAATTGTGTGGTGTCAAGAAGGCTCTCCTTTCATGGTCAGATCTTGTGATAGGTCTCAGTCTCGATTCGGTCGGACAATTTGACAGTGGTCTCTTATATCAACAGGCAGGGGGGGTACAAGGTCATCCCTCCTTTGTCTAGAAGTGTGGAACCTTCTCTTGTGGTGTCGCAAGACTCAGATTCTTCTAGTGTCTTCTCATGTCCCAGGAAGTCTGAATTTTCTTGCGGACCAACTGTCACGTCCCAGCAAATTCGCCCACACACAGTGGCAGTTAAAGAGGTTGGTTGTCAAAGCGATTTTCAGTCTTATGGATCGTCCTCTGGTAGATCTGTTTGCGATATCTCTGAATGCTCAGATCTCCTCTTACATGTCTCTTTTTCCGGACAGTCAAGCCCTGGCAGTGGATGCCCTGTCTCAGTTCTGGACAAGAATGTTCGTCTATGCATTCCCTCCAACGATTTTGTTTCCGTTAGTGTCAGAGCTCTAGATAAGCAGGGTTTTTGCGTTTTCACCCAATAAAAATTGCCAATCACCCCATTAATGTTTAACATCATGAGTACTGAAATAGAAAATCACCCATTCTCCTTCGATCAATACTCACCATTCTGTTACTTCTGATATACAGCTGGCCTTGACAGCGGCTCTAGGATTATAGACTTAGAAAGCTTTACCGACTCCTGGGAACCGGGTACCCGGCTCCCCACTGCCGAGTACCCGTTTACCATAGAGCACATTCTTGTTTGCATAGCGACAAGAGCAATACATGCTTTTTGCATTAAGGATTTTAGTGTTTTAAAATAATCTAAGTCTTTAATCAGTGATAGTTTGTGTGTTCTGAAAGGATTAACTAAGGACTATGGAGAATACCGCCCAAGACAACCAGGTTGTATTGTTCTTTATTATCCATAGTTAAAAGACTTAGGTCTCTAAATTTCGTTGTGTCGCATGTTCCAATTTCTGTCCCCATAGAATCTGGGACGTGTGCTAACAACGATATATGCCAGACGATCGCCTTCTTTAAACCCCAACAGGCGATCGGCAGATATGAAAATAGGTGTTTGCTACGGTATTTCTAACACGAATATCGGCTGACGTCGTTCTCCGTAGAATCCGAGCGGGTGACGTCACACCCGGTCGCTCGGATGTTTATGTGAAGAAAATTTTTTTCATTAATTCGCGCATCTTATTCTGGGTGCTGCGTACTAAAAATGGTACCGGAAACTTTAGAATGATCAAGTTTACGTGTGATCACGATCGGTTTGCAATGATCAGTGGTTTCAAAATTCTTGAGTAGATGTGTGGTCTGCGGTTTTACCGTGTGAGACAGCAGTTTTGTTATACATTTTGTTGTTTTCTTCACATATCGTGCTGCGTTCGTTAGGAGTATAATTTATATTGATTAGTAAATATACCCTGAATGCTATGCGATATGATTCCTGGAGCCGTTACACATCCTGGAGGATCTATTATGGGTGTGTTGTGCCCGCCGCGTACTTGTCGTCATAATCAATGCGATCGTTGTTGTAACGTGGCGGGGTGGGGTGCGGGGAGGTTACGGTTAATTTATGAGTCAAATTATTTGAAAATTAATTGTCTGCCTTCCATCCGGGTCTCGTTCCGCTTGTTTATTGTAGGTTTGTGCTTATTTTATAGGCCAAGCCAGCCCCGCCATCATGTGACGACTGCCATAAGTTTGTCCATGTAATGTTCAAGGACCATCTCTGTTTTATGTGTGCCCTGTGTAATATAGATCATAGGTGTAATGTTTGTGCAGTGTGGTCCGTCGAAACGATGGTTAAGTTCCTTGCCCAGAAGGACTTGGCTGGGTCTGACGCGGGGTCAGGCGGTCCGAGAGTAAATCGTGGAGCGCCCGGTTCGGCCGGTGCGGGTGCTCCACGTCCCCAGCTGGAGGTGGCGGAGATGGCACCGCCGGCGTGGTTTGGTCCGGCTCTGCAGGGTTTTTCTGCATAGCGTTCTGACCACGCTGGTGTCGTCCCTGCTACCAAAGGTTGGGGGGCAGTTTCTCCCCATGCCTGGTACGGATCCTGTCCTCGGACAGGATTCTGGACTGGTTACCGAGGGGGCCGTCTCGTACGGCCCCCTGGCAGTCCCGTCTGGCTTCGGCCAGACGGGTTTTCTGTTTCTCTGCGGCCACCTCCGGGTGGTCCAGTAGCGGTGGCCGGTCCGTCAGGTGTGGGAGCCGTCCGCCAGGACGGTTCCACGGTTGACTCGTCTAGTGACGACTCGTCGGAGTCTGAAGACGAGGAGGCCGAGGAGGAGAGGTTGCTGCGGCCCGTGAAGCCGCAGGTGGAGAATATGGAGGTTGATTCCGTCCTAGACGGAACCGGCCTCCATTTGTCTGGTTTGGCGCAAGCCAGGTCAGCGGCTCCGCCTGTGGCTGAGGCAAATCCGTTACCGTGCACCGGTTCCGTGCGGCTTGGTTTGGCACCAGCCGTCACGGGAACGGGTATGCCGGGCCGGGCGTGGTACTCACCTATCTCGCCTGGTCCGGCAGTCGGACGTGGGGTGCCGTGGGCGCCCGTGTCCGGCTATGGTTCCGCGACTGCTACGGGTCCGTACGGTTTTCCGTGTGGACCTACCCCATGGACCGGAGTGTTTCATGGGGTGGCGGCGGAACCGTGTGGTACCGGAGTGCCTGGCGTGTCAGCCGTGGCTCCTTGCTGGGACGCCGTGGCTGGCAGACCCGTGAGCACGTCAACGGGTGACGTGTTTGCGGGGGTGTCTTCATCGGAAGTAGATTGGTCAGATGCTCTGGCGTGGCTAGCCAGGGTTGACCCGTCTGTGGTTTCGGCCACGGCCGATGAAGATGCGCCCCGTCCGTCGGTTGCGTCGATCAGGGCGGGGATTTTGCCCGCGGCCCGGATCCAGTCAGTGGGACTGGATCCACGGTTCATAGAATGGTTGGATGCTATTTATAGCAAACAACTGATGACCAAGGGTCAGCTCCCTGCGGCCTCCAGGGAGGTGCGGGCAAGATGTCGTATTCTGTGGGGGGAATACGACAGGTATGGTGTAGTCCCGTCGGTCACGGAGTGACCGATGGGTACTGGGCGTCCAGAGTGCCGTGCCGGGTCACCCCGGTCCGGCACTTGTGGACAAGTCTCAGGTACACCAGGAAGAAGTCCTGTCCCTATGCGATGAGGGTGTGAGGGCAGCGATGAGCGCTGTCAACCACTCTTATCGTCTCCTTCAGTCGGTGTGGGCTGAAGCGGGGCAGGCCACCCTGTGCCACCTGTGGCGCTTTCATGTGTCAATGACGGCCTGGTGCTGTCGATGGACGCATTGGCAAGGGTGCAAGCGCGTGTGACGAAATCCAGGAGGCAAATGGTCATTGACCATATGCGTCCGGCTACGGCAGTCAGGGAGCGTCTCCTTGGGACACGCCTGACAGGGCCTAGCATCTTCGGTGGCCAAGCGTGGGCCATCTTAGAGGATACCACCAGTATCGCGCAGAATCGGTTAGCGGTAAACCTACAGCTAGAGCTAGTGCGACAAGCGCATGCACTAGGGCCTGTGGGGAAACCGCTAACGGGACAACCTTCAAAGGAGCAGAAGAAGCATAAGGGCAAGGCGAAAGCTAGGCCTGTTGCGACTTCTGCTTCAGCTGGGGTTTCAGAGCCGCCGCCGGCGAAGAAGCCCAGGAAGGTTGTAGAGGCGCCTACCCTCCCCAATGTTGCTCCTGACCGCCCTAGAGGTGGGAAGGGCAAGGGGAAGGGTAAGGGTAAGGCCTCAAAGGGCGGACAGAAGGGGCTGAAGCGTACCTGAGGGTACGAAAGCTCCCTTCATATCCGCCTGGACCGCGCCTGTGTGACAGGAACAGCGGTGCCAGTTATACCCGTCGTGCCTAGAACGAAATGGTTCTCTCTCTCTCTCGTTAAGAAAGAGTGGGGGGGCGGACTGCGAGCCGGACAACCCCGTTAGACGTCGAGGCGTCTATGGTGGGTGGAAGGCTCATGCGTTTCGTCGAGGCCTGGCAAGGTGTGACGTCAGACAGTCTGGTCCTGGGATGGTTATCCCAGGGTTACATGCCGGAGTGGTGGGACTTTCCACCACAAAATATGTCTTTGGCACCTGTCTGGACACCCGTACCAAGGGAGCCAGACAAGTTAGAAGCCGTTCAAAAGGAAGTGTCGGGTTTGCTTCTGAAGGGAGCAATAAATCCAGCAAATCGAAACACTCCAGGCTTCTATTCAAACATGTTCCTTGTCCCCAAGAGCACAGGGGGATGGAGACCCATACTCAATCTCAGGCCATTAAATTGGTTTAGCCATACGCCTCGGTTCCAGATGGAAATGCCGAGGTCGGTAATGCGGGATTGAGGAAAGGAATGTGGTGTGTATCGATCGATCTGAAAAATGCATATTTCCACATTCCTATGAATCGGAGTTGGCACAGGTTTCTGAGATTTGCGTTTCAGAATCAAGTATGGGAGTTTACAGTCTCCCGTTTGGCCTGTCGACAGCTCCGAGGGTTTTCACAAGAGTGGTCCTTGCGGTGACAGCGTTTCCCAGAAAAGAGAACGTGGCGCTACACACCTACATAGACGACTGGCTGCTTAAGGCAGACTCGGCAGCCAGGTTGAACGTGGATACTGCTCTGACTCTGAAGTTACTTTCAGATCTAAGCTGCATAGTCAACGAGGAGAAATCCGAGTTGACGCCCACTCAACGTTTCGTTTATTTGGGGATGCGATTCGACCTTGAGGAGGGCAGGGTTTACCCATCAGAGCCCAGAGTGGTGTCTCTGTTAGCCATCCTCAAGAGTTTTCGAGTGGGAAACCACATTCAAGGCGAGGCGGTTCCTTCAGATGCTGGGCATGATGGTCTCCATGGAGCAGGTTATCCCGTACGATGCTCTAATGCGAAGGCCTATCCAGTTGTATCTGATGTCTCTGTGGAAACAGAGAACAGAACCCCTGTCAAAACTGTTGCCAGTTTTGGAGCCGATAATATCGCATCTTCTATGGTGGAAACAGCGTCAGAATCTCCTATTAGGGGTTTCGCTGCACCTACCCCACCCCCAGCTGTCCGTCTACACGGATGCATCGCTGGAAGGGTGGGGTGCCTGCCTGGGAGAACCAGGTCTCGGGCACATGGACTCTCCCGGAGAGTCAGCTGCATATCAATCTGTTGGAAATGATGGCAGTGGAACTGGCGTTGGAAGAGTTCCTTCCGATGATCAGGGGCAGGGTGATATTGATACGGTCGGTCGATTCGACAGTAGTATCATATATAAATCGCCATGGCGGGACCAGGTCGCCCACTCTGTGTATCAGGGTGTGGCACTTGATTCAATGGTGCAGGAATTACTCGGTTGTTTTGAAAGCAGCTCGTATTCCTGGCCGATTGAACATTCTGGCGGATGCTTTGTCTCGCAGACAGAGAATCCTGCCAACAGAATGGTCCCTCAACCCTCCAGTTCTGCGACGGATCTTCGAGCATTGGGGCAAACCCAACGTGGACTTGTTCGCCACAAAGGAAAATGCTCAAATCATGACATATGTCTCGCCGATTACAGATCCAAATGCCGTCGATACAGACGCTCTGGCGATAAGCTGGAGAGGGATGCACGCTTACGCGTACCCACCCACCATTCTTCTACCGAAGGTTTTGGTGAAGGTCAGGGAGGAACCGTGTCTGGTCCTGCTAATAGCGCCGTATTGGCCGAGCAGGGCGTGGTTCACGGATCTTCTAGATCTGCTGGTGGAAAATCCTGTGCAGTTGCCCGAGATTCCGAACATAATCTCCCAGGCCAAGGGACGCTTCCTACACGAGTGTCCCGAAATGTTCAATGACTGCGTGGATGTTATCAAACAACGTTCCACGTCGGAAGGCTTTTCTCGACAGGCTGCTGATTTCATCGCAGCTGCGAGAAGGAGGTCAACCTTCAAGTCATATAACAACAAGGTTAACAGATTTGCAGACTGGTGTGAAGAAAAGGGTATTGATACCTTTCAATCCACTATCAGCAAATAGCAGACTTTCTCTGTGAGCTGTTCTTTTGAGGACTAGCTCCCGTCACAGTTGCTGGATACAAGTCAGCTTTGGCATCAGTTATCCCTTGTCTAGCCAACAGGGATAGTCCAGAGGTGGCCCAGTTAAATGTGATGTTGAAGGGAATGAGCAATCTCCGACCGAGACAACCGGTAGTCATTCCAGCCTGGAGTCTATCTTTAGTGCTTAATGTACTGGCCAAGCACCCTTTCGAACCGTTGCGTTCGGCTAGTCTAAAGCATTTGACTCTAAAGGCGGTCTTTCTATTGGCAGCTTCCTCAGCTAGAAGGCGCAGTGAGATCCATGCGCTTTCGGCAGAGAGGAACCGATTTATTGTTTCTGGAGAAGGTCTGCGTCTTCTGCCAAGAGCAGAGGTTATGTCAAAGAACCAATCTTTGAGATATCCCGGCAAACCGATCATTATACCGAAGTTAACTAGGTTTGATCGTGATGCCAGTGTCTGGTGCCCGGTCCGTGCTTTGACTAAGTACAAGAAACGGACTGACTCGTTACGGTCGAACGATAGACATCTGTGGATCTGCCATAAAAAGTCTTATGGCGCCGCATCCATGGATACTATCTCTCGTTGGGTGGTCGAATGCATTCAGACTACTCAGGAGATGGCGACTGGGCACCAGGTGCAAGGCGTAAGGGCAGACAATGTCAGAGGAATAGCCGCCTCGACCGCCCTTTACAATGGTGTTCCGTTATAGGACATCATAGCCGTTGCACAATGGCACTGTGAGTCCTCATTCACGGATTACTATATGAGGGATGTGTCAGACTCAGCCAATCCACTCGCTTTAGCTGTTTTGAAACGATAGTTAGTGACCACACTGCTTTTCACCCTTTTCTCACTTCGGTAAGAAAAGAACCTAAAGCAGGCATGGTCAGGCGAGAGGATGTCAACCAGATTGTGTCACTGATGGCCGAACCGGTGAATGGTTGGAGGCGGTACGTCTGAAGTCCTGTTATCATAAGGTAATTCAACAAGTGAGAGTTTTTTGTATTATGGATATGTATCATGTTCATTCATCTTATATATTCATGCTCATTCCCAGGCTAATACAAGCGATATGCAGGGAGTAGTTAACCCTCTTGGCATATTGGTGTTTCAGGCGAGATACATGTTCGTTAGTTCTCTCCCTTTTCTTAGGAGGAAAAAGGGGGTGGGGGGGCTGTGACGCGAATGTGATTCGGTTCCGTGAACTTGACGGTCCTTTTAGGTCTCCGTTAGTCAAGTTTGAAGTCTAAAATCTTTCTCCAAGGGGCAAAATTAGCATGTATGGCTTGCCCCTTCCCACCAGGTTACTGATCAAATCTGGTGTATATCAGAAGTAACAGAATGGTGAGTATTGATCGAAGGAGAATGCAGGAAATGTCAATTTCCCCTTTCTCCGAGATCTAACAATACTCACCATTCTGTTACGGACCCAGCCTCCCAGCCCCACGGAGGCAAGCCATAGTTTTTCTCTTGTTTGGTGGCTATGCAAACAATATGAGCTCTATGGTAAACGGGTACTCGGCAGTGGGGAGCCGGGTACCCGGTTCCCAGGAGTCGGTAAAGCTTTCTAAGTCTATAATCCTAGAGCCGCTGTCAAGGCCAGCTGTATATCAGAAGTAACAGAATGGTGAGTATTGTTAGATCTCGGAGAAAGGGAAATTGACATTTCCTGCATTCTCCTTCGATCAATACTCACCATTCTGTTACTTCTGATATACAGCTGGCCTTGACAGCGGCTCTAGGATTATAGACTTAGAAAGCTTTACCGACTCCTGGGAACCGGGTACCCGGCTCCCAACTGCCGAGTACCCATTTACCATAGAGCTCATTCTTGTTTGCATAGCAACAAGAGCAATACATGCTTTTTGCATTAGGGATTTTAGTGTTTTAAATAATCTACGTCTTTAATCAGTGATAGTTTGTGTGTTCTGAAAGGATTAACTAAGGACTATGGAGAATACCGCCCAAGACAACCAGGTTGTATTGTTCTTTATTATCCATAGTTAAAAGACTTAGGTCTCTAAATTTCGTTGTGTCGCATGTTCCAATTTCTGACCCCATAGAATCTGGGACGTGTGCTAACAACAATATATGCCAGACGATCGCCTTCTTTAACCCCAACAGGCGATCGGCAGATATGAAAATAGGTGTTTGCTACGGTATTTCTAACACGAATATCGGCTGACGTCGTTCTCCGTAGAATCCGAGCGGGTGACGTCACACCCGGTCGCTCGGATGTTTATGTGAAGAAAAATTTGTTCATTAATTCGCGCATCTTATTCTGGGTGCTGCGTACTAAAAATGGTACCGGAAACTTTAGAATGATCAAGTTTACGTGCGATCACGATCAATTTGCAATGATCGGTAGTTTCAAATTTCTTGAGTAGATGTGTGGTCTGCGGTTTTACCGTGTGAGACAGCAGTTTGTTATACATTTTGTTGTTTTCTTCACATATCGTGCTGCTTTCGTTAGGAGTATAATTTATATTGATTAGTAAATATACCCTGAATGCTATGCGATATGATTCCTGGAGCCGTTACACATCCTGGAGGATCTAATATGGGTGTGTTTGATGCCCGCCACGTTCTTGTCGTCATAATCAATGCGATCGTTGTTGTAACGTGGCGGGGTGGGGTGCGGGGAGGTTACGGTTAATTTATGAGTCAAAATTATTTGAAAATTAATTGTCTGCCTTCCATCCGGGTCTCGTTCCGCTTGTTTATCGTAGGTTTGTGCTTATTTTATAGGCCAAGCCAGCCCCGCCATCATGTGACGACTGCCATAAGTTTGTCCGTGTAATGTTCAAGGACCATGTCTGTTTTAGGTGTGCCCTGTGTAATATAGATCATAGGTGTAATGTTTGTGCAGTGTGGTCCGTCGAAACGATGGTTAAGTTCCTTGCCCAGAAGGACTTGGCTGGGTCTGACGTGGGGTCAGGCGGTCCGAGAGGAAATCGTGGAGCGCCCGGTTCGGCCGGTGGGGGTGCTCCACGTCCCCAGCTGGAGGTGGCGGAGATGGCACCGCCGGCGTGGTTTGGTCCGGCTATGCAGGGTTTTCTGCATAGCGTTCTGCCCACGCTGGTGTCGTCCCTGCTACCAAAGGTTGGGGGGCAGTTTCTCCCCATGCCTGGTACGGATCCTGTCCTCGGACAGGATTCTGGACTCGTTACCGAGGGGGCCGTCTCGTACGGCCACCTGGCAGTCCCGTCTGGCTTCGGCCAGACGGGTTCTGTCTCTCTGCGGCCACCACTGGAGCGGTGTCAGGCTCCATGGTTGACTCGTCTAGTGACGGCTCTTCGGAGTCTGAAGACAAGGAGGCCGAAGAGGAGAGGTTGCTGCGGCCCGTGAAGCCGCAGGTGGAGAATATGGAGGTTGATTCCGTCCTGGACGGAACCAGCCTCCATTTGTCTGGTTTGGCGCAAGCCAGGTCAGCGGCTCTGCCTGCGGCTGAGGCCAATCCGTTACCGTGCACCGGTTCCGGGCGGCTTGGTTTGTCACCAGCCGTCACGGGAACGGGTGTGCCGGGCCAGGCGTGGTACTCACCTATCTCGCCTGGTCCGGCAGCCGGACGTGGGGTGCCGTTGGCACCCGTGTCCGGCTACGGTTCCGCGACTGTTACGGGTCCGTACGGTTTTCCGTGCGGACCTACCCCATGGACCGGAGTGTTTCATGGGGTGGCAGCGGAACCGTGTGGTAGCGGAGTGCCTGGCGTGTCAGCCGTGGCTCCTTGCCGGGAGGCCGTGGCTGGCAGACCCGTGAGCACGTCAACGGGTGGCGTGTTTGCGGGGGTGTCTTCGTCGGAGGTAGATTGGTCGGATGCTCTGGCATGGCTAGCCAGGGTTGACCCGTCTGTGGTTTCGGCCACGGCCGATGAAGATGCGCCCCGTACGTCGGTTGCGTCGATTAGGACGGGGATTTTGCCCGCGGCCCGGATCCAGTCAGTGGGACTAGATCCACGGTTCATAGATTTGTTGGATGCTATTTATAGCAAACAACTAATGACCAAGGGTCAGCTCCCTGCGGCCTCCAGGGAGGTGCGGGCAAGATGTCGTATTCCGCGGGGGAATACGACAGGTATGGTGTAGTCCCGTCGGTCACGGAGGATGACCGATGGGTATTGGGAGTCCAGAGTGCCGGGTCGGGTGGCCCCGGTCTGGCACTAGTGGATAAATCCCAAGTACACCAGGAAGAAGTCCTGTCCCTATGCGATGATGGTGTGAGGGCAGCGATAAGCGCTGTCAATCATTCTTATCGTCTCCTTCAGT
>CM067367.1:119633498-119685111 GCA_034401795.1 Chaetoderma sp. LZ-2023a
CGCATGACACGTGTGTTTCATTGGCCAGATACACCCATCCCCTCACCAGAAGGACCTACATACAGTACTTACTCACTCATCCCCTCACTGGCCAGACTCACCCATCCCCTCACCAGCCAGGCCTACATACAGTACCTTAGTCACTCATCCCCTCACCGGCCAGACTCACCCATCCCCTCACCAGCCAGGCCTACATACTGTACCTTAGTCACTCATCCCCTCACCAGCCAGACATACATACAGTACTTACTCACTCATCCCCTCACTGGCCAGACTCACCCATCCCCTCACCGGCCAGACTCACCCATCCCCTCACCAGCCAGACATACATACAGTACTTACTCACTCATCCCCTCACTGGCCAGACTCACCCATCCCCTCACCAGCCAGGCCTACATACAGTACCTTAGTCACTCATCCCCTCACCGGCCAGACTCACCCATCCCCTCACCAGCCAGACATACATACAGTACCTTACTCACCCATCCCCTCACCGGCCAGACTCACCCATCCCCTCACCGGCCAGACTCACCCATCCCCTCACCAGCCAGACTCACCCATGCCCTCACCAGCCAGACTCACCCATCCCCCTCATCAGCCAGACCGGTTAAAACCCTCACCAGCCAGACTCACTCATCCCCTCACCGGCCAGACTCACCCATCCCCTCACCGGCCAGACTCACCCATCCCCTCACCAGCCAGATCTGTTAAAACCCTCACTGACCAGACCAATTGAAACCCACACCAACCAGACCCATTAAAACCCTCATCAACCAGACCCATTAAAACCCTCACCAACCAGACCTGTTAAAACCCTCACTAGCCAGACCCATTAAAACCCTCAATAGCCAGACCCGTTAAAACCCTCACTGGGCAGACCCGTTAAAACCCTCACTAGCCAGAACCGTTAAAACCCTCACTGGGCAGACCCATTAAAACCCTCACCCGCCAGACCCACTAAACCCTCATCTGCCAGACCATTAAAACCCTCACCGGCCAGACCCATTAAGACCCCACTGGCCAGACCCATTAAACCCCCACTGGCCAGACCCACTAAAATCCCCACCCGCTAAACCCCTTACCCGTCAGACCCATTAACACCCTCACCAGCCAGACCCATTAAAACCATCACCGGCCAGACCCGCTAAAACCCTCACCCGCCAGACCCGCTAAAACCCTCACCCACCAGACCTATTAAAACTTCACCGGCCAGACCCGCTAAAACCCTCACCGGCCAGACCTGCTAAAACCCTCACTGGCCAGACCTGCTAAAACCCTCACCCGCCAGACCCACTAAAACCCTCACCCGACAGACCTATTAAAACTTCACCAGCCAGACCCGTTAAAACCCTCACTGGCCAGACCTGCTAAAACCCTCACCGGCCAGACCACTTAAAACCCTCACTGGCCAGACCACTTAAAACCCTCACCAGTCAGACCCCTTAAAACCCTCACCGGCGAGACCCACTAAAACCCTCAATGTCCAGATCCCTTAAAACCATAACAGGCCAGATCCCTTAAAACCCTCACTGGTGAAATCCCTTAAAACCCTCACCGGCGAGACCCATTAAACCTCTAACAGGCCAGATCCCTTAAAACCCTAACAGATCAGACCCCTTAAAACCCTCACCAGCGAGACCCATTAAAATGCTTACTGGCCAGATACCTTAAAACCCTCACCGGCGAGACCCACTAAACCTCTAACAAGCCAGACCCCTGGAAACCCTAACAGGCCAGACCCCTTAAAACCCTCACCAGCGAGACGCATTAAAATGCTTACTGGAAAGATCCCTTAAAGCCCTCACTGACCAGGTCCACTAGAACCCTAACAGGCCAGACCCCTGAAAACCCTAACAGGCCAGAGCTCTGAAAACCCTAACAGGCCAGACCCCTGAAAACACTAACAGGCCAGACACCTGAAAACCCTAACAGGCCAGATGCCTTAGAACAATAACAGGCCAGACACCTGAAACCCCTAACAGGCCAGACACCTTAGAACACTAACAGGCCAGACACCTGAAAACCCTAACAGGCCAGACACCTTAGAACACTAACAGGCCAGACACCTGAAAACCCTAACAGGCCAGACACCTTAGAACACTAACAGGCCAGAACCACTAAAACAGGACATATTCAATTGATTTATGAAGTAAGGAATATTCTGCTGAATATTTTGAAACTAATTTGACTGGGAGATGTTGCTGCCATTCATTTCAAAATATTCAACACCTTTCCTGTATGGTTGTTTGAATTAAAGGGACTGGTTATTCAATGATTAAAATAATCTATTGACAGATCTATTATTGGGGTCATTCTCCATCAGATAAAGTTGTTTTCTAAAATCTGTTTATTTTATGGGCAATTTAGCAGCTCATAATAAATATTTATGTAGTATTATGTATGCTGAACTTAAAATTTTAATTAATAAAAGCTCCTCATACATTGCATAATACACAGGCATTTCAATTTTCCGGGATGTCTACCAGTGCCTTACTAGCATCCTCTAAGTCCTGAATAAGTCATGAAAAATGCAATCAGTAAGGACTAAATTTTGTGCATAGTATTAATGACTAAATATCACAGCTTATCACGTGTTTGGCGGCCATACTGGATTTCAAGATGGCTCATCTCTAGACAGACTTAGAGGAATCTATGAAGTATCTATTGCTGGTAAATTTAATTTTGGATCATCGCTAATTTCGATAGATTTCTTCCACAGATCTCATCTGATCTAAAAAATTGTAGCCCAGTTATTAACCCTTAGTACACTGATGTCAATATTCTATCTTTTACAGTGTCAATAGATGAGAAACTGGCGTACATTTTCAACAATTTTGGTGGACGATGTCGCTGTCTATGACAGCGCCATCTTCCACCAAATTTTGTACGAAAATGAACACCAGTTCATCTTGTAATTTAATTTTAAAATTAAAAATTTTGACATCAGAGTGGTAAGTGTTAACAGGGTTAACATTAACCCTTCAATGGTCATGCCAGCCAGAAACAGTCATTGCACTGGTGTTTGTAGGCCAAGAGATGACTATTTTATTATAATATTCCCACTGGAATTACTGGCTGTTAACAAGCCAGTCAATCCAGTGGTGAATTTTCAAAAATATTCTTCTCTTGGCCTGCAAATAGACATTCATTTATAACAGATTTTAATTTTCTTGAAAAATCTTGACCATTAAAGGCTCTAAATGGCTTTTGGTGACAGATGGGCATATTAGATTTTGGGTCATTATCAAATGTTTCATCCCCAGAGATACGTCAGTAGAAACACCATCTGACACTTTAATTAGCTGGAGTTATCATCAGGAGACTGATTTTCAGGATGGCCACCAGTGACTGGCGAGCATCATCACCGTTGATTTCATTATCTTTCTTCTTTAGACATAGACCAATGGTTTATGATAATTCTAACCTTAATGTAGTTATCATCCAGAAGCCATTCTGTCTGGACGGACAGTACCATTACATACGTCATCTCTTAGACATTCACTATGAGCCTAACACTTTCTTAATACATCCAAAGGCGCAAACACATATTCAATAATATAGATATAGTTCTAGATATGCCCCACCCATTTCTAGTTATTGCCTGCCAATTTCTAGTTATTGCCAGCCCATTTCTAGTTATTGCCAGCCCATTTCTAGTTATTGCCAGCCCATTTCTAGTTATTGCCAGCCCATTTCTAGTTATTGCCTGCACATTTCTAGTTATTGCCAGCCCATTTCTAGTTATTGCCTGCCCATTTCTAGTTATTGCCAGCCCATTTCTAGTTATTGCCCACCCATTTCTGGTTATTGCCAGCCCATTTCTAGTTATTGCCATCCCATTTCTAGTTATTGCCTGCCCATTTCTAGTTATTGCCAGCCCATTTCTAGTTATTGCCAGCCCATTTCTGGTTATTGCCTGCACATTTCTATTTATTGCCTGCACATTTCTAGTTATTGCCTGCACATTTCTAGTTATTGCCAGCCCATTTCTGGTTATTGCCTGCACATTTCTGGTTATTGCCTGCACATTTCTAGTTATTGCCTGCACATTTCTAGTTATTGCCTGCCCATTTCTAGTTATTGCCTGCACATTTCTAGTTATTGCCAGCACATTTCTAGTTATTGCCTGCCCATTTCTAGTTATTGCCTGCCCATTTCTAGTTATTGCCTGCCCATTTCTAGTTATTGCCTGCCCATTTCTAGTTATTGCCTGCATATTTCTAGTTATTGCCTGCCCATTTCTAGTTATTGCCTGCACATTTCTAGTTATTGCCTGCCCATTTCTAGTTATTGCCAGCCCATTTCTAGTTATTGCCAGCCCATTTCTAGTTATTGCCTGCACATTTCTAGTTATTGCCTGCACATTTCTAGTTATTGCCTGCACATTTCTAGTTATTGCCTGCACATTTCTAGTTATTGCCTGCACATTTCTAGTTATTGCCTGCACATTTCTAGTTATTGCCAGCACATTTCTAGTTATTGCCTGCCCATTTCTAGTTATTGCCTGCCCATTTCTAGTTATTGCCTGCCCATTTCTAGTTATTGCCTGCCCATTTCTGGTTATTGCCTGCACATTTCTAGTTATTGCCTGCACATTTCTGGTTATTGCCAGCACATTTCTAGTTATTGCCAGCCCATTTCTAGTTATTGCCTGCCCAATTCTAGCTATCGCCCACCCATTTCTAGCTACGTGTTGGACTATATACACCAGAAAGAGACTGGGGACTGTTGCTGTTCCCAGTGAAATTAGTTTCAAAATACTCACCATAATGATTCATCAAAACAAAAAACATTCAATTCACACATTTTAAACTTTTTATGACAGAGCTATACGCCATTTCCACAGTGAGCCTGTGTCATATTTCCTTATGCTGCCAGACACTTGAGTGACAGCATCTTGTGACCCTAAGGACATGTCACACAGGCAAATTTCATGTTATAATAAGCACGTCTTTAGTGACGCCTTTGCCAGGCTTCTTTTGATTTTTGAAAAAAAACCAAACCAAATTCTGTCCAAACCTCTTTATCAAGGATCTTTCTGTATACTTACTACACATATACACTTCTCATTTTCAGTGGGATTCATCAGTTGTTCACGACATTCAAAATGAATCAGCCACCACACCCACCCGCCCAAATGGTGAGACATTCAGGATTTCAAGGAGCCAGGAAGGCTGATGCTCCTAAACACATTGGTTAGTGGATTACAGTAAATTTGATTGCGCCGTCTCTTTTATATCCATATTTCAATTGAAACGCGGGGGCCCTAAAAATTCAAGTTTTTATGTCAAAGTAAGATTTCCATAAAATCTTGATGAAGACACTGCAATGGCATGTTGAAAGAAGATAAAAACTTGTCATTCAACTTAAAAATAGTGAATATGGATAACTTTTCATATAATAGATAGAACACCAGAAAGAGACTTTGTATAATTTAATGAAATAAATAAATAATACATTTTATTCCGGCAAGGTATCATCATCACATCAATGCATAAAACATATATCTTATGGACAGATAAAATCATACATATAGTCTTACATAAGCATCGACACATTATAAAACCTACCTGTACAAGGGTGATAACAATTAATACTGTAGAGTCTTCTATGATCAGGTGAATATGGTTAGGAGAGACAACTTGGGGAATGACTTGTTATAACCTTTCCACAGATATATCCACTTAACCCATTAATGGACAAGCCCGCCAAAACCGGCCTCTGTAGTGGTTTTGCGAAATGTCAATTTGAAGGCCAAGAGAAGACTATTTTTGAAAATTTACCATTGGAACGACTGGCTCGATAACCGAGTCAGGCATGAATTCTAGTGGTAAATTTTCAAAAATAGTCTTTTGGCCAACAAATGGAAATTTACCATGAGAAAACTAGAATTCTCTCAACCAAATTTTATTATTAAAGGGTTAAAACTGATATGGCTCATAAACATATCAGCCAAGGGAGTGGAATGTTTTCAAGTACATACATACATACATATATATTATAAGACATTTTAAATCAATCCTTTCAAGAGTTACCTCCCGTGTAAAATGTCCACTACGAATTATAGATGATTAACCCTTTCAGCGCCATAGACCAAACAGGGCAGGTTCTGCGCAATGTAAGAAATATTCTGTTCAATATTATGAAAGTAATTTGGTTTGAAGCTTCCAGCCAAATTAGTTTCATAATTCTTCAACAACTAACATGAATGGTTGCCATGAAATTGAGAACCTTTAATTTCATGATCGACGCTGTTAAATTCAGAGGATATTGGCCACATCACAAGCCGATCAACTTTAACAATTACAGATCACAAATGAAAAATTCTTGATAATGTAAAGAATATTATTATTATTTAGAATATTTTGAAACAAATTTAACTTGGGAGTTGTTGTTGCCTATGGTGCTAGTCAAATTAGTTTCAAAGTATTGAACAGCTTTTCTGTACAGCTGTCTTGAAATTGAGACACGTTCTTTATCGTGAAGATTATTATCATTCAGGTGAAAATTATAGCCCTACCTCGTGAGCTGGTTAATCATGCTAACCCTTTCATCCATAAATTCCAAATATCTCACATCTCAGGGCAAACAAACAGGAAAGCTGTTGAACATTTGAAATTAATTTGACTGGAAGCCATTGCTGCCTTAGGCAGCAATGGCTTCCAGTCATATTAATTAGAAAATACCCAACTGAATATGCTATAAATCTTAAATTTTCAGGGATTTGTAATTGAAAATGTTAAAGAATACAGTTACTGTACCTAAGATCACAATGATAATGCCAATCTTTGCTTCTAGTCTTTAACATTATTATTATTATTATTATTATTATTATTACCCAATTTATAACATATGCTATATGAGCATGTTTATAAAATACTTAAATTATGGTATTCCTTTGAATTGATAATACCTTTAGACTTGTTGTGACTTTCCAAGTAATTATTAATCTATATATATATACCCCACCAGCCCCACTATCCCAACCCCACCCCTCTCAACACATTAAAAATGAAGATAGAACCTAATCACTTGGTCTGACAGACTCATTTATTTTTAATACAATGATGGTAATAATAATATAGTGTAGATTATGACGGTGCAGATACCAGCCCAGCTGGACCGTGACCCAATGGTTGACCACCAACTGAACTCTCCAGAGGTTTGAAGCCCAGCTCCTCTGTCGGTATTCCAAACTGCTCCAGCTTCGCTTCGTATGTATGGAGTAAATCATTATGTGCCTACAATGATGAAAATAAACGTACATTATTATTATTATTATTATTATTATTATTATTATTATTAATATTATTATTATATGTAAATGTTTAATTTAATTAAGTTAAACAAACTAAATGATTAATTAACCCTTTCACTGTTGAATTCCCCATACCGCATTTTCAAGACAACCACACTGGAAAACTGTTGAATATTTTGAAATTAATTTGACTGGAAGCCGTTGCTGCCTAAGGCAGCAACCGCTTGCAGTCAATTTAATTTCAAAATATTCAGCAGAATAAGTTTGGTATTGTAAAGAAAATACTCAGTGAAATGATTAACATGACAAATACATGTATCCTCATCGCAAAACAGTCACACTAGCGAAAAGCCACAGATAGAAAAATACACTTACCATTTATTTAGTTCTGTTCAATATTTAAAAAAATAATTTGACTTAGATTTGTTGCTGTCTTGGGAAACAACATATTTTTGTCAAATTGCTTTAAAGATTTTGAATCGATTGCTTAAATACATTTGCGTTAAAGATGTGGTTGAAGACCAGGGTGGAAGATGTGGCTGAATACCAGGGTGGTCTTAACACTGTGCGTGTGTGCGCGTGCGTTTGTGTGTGTACATGCATGTGCCTGTGTGAGTGTGCATGCATGCGTGCGTGCGTGCATGCATGTGCCTGCATGCGTGCATGTGTGTGCGCACACACACGCTATTCGACTATATATGATATATGGTACAGCTGTTTATCCGACCTTGCACACTCTAGCCAGTTCATACTGCAGATCTTTAATGGCACTGTTCTTCGAGTCCAGTACATCCTGAAAAATAAACAAACATGACATTGTCATCATTATTTATACATGTAAATTATTTATACAAAATATTGTAGTTTGAACAAAGGGACTCACATAGCTCATCTGGAAGATTGGCATTGCAAGTAGAAAGGTCATGTTCTACGTGTACAGCCCTATACAGCCTTTCCCAGAAATTAAAAATACGGGCCATACACAGAAATAAAAAAATTCTGGCCATAAACACAGAAAGTCAACAATTCAGGCCAGATACACAGAAAGTCAACAATTCAGGCCTGATACACAGAAAGTCAACAATTCAGGCCAGATACACAGAAAGTCAACAATTCAGGCCAGATACACAGAAAGTCAACAATTCAGGCCACATACACAGAAAGTCAACACTTCAGGCCCGATACTCAGAAAGTCAACAATTCAGGCCTGATACACAGAAAGTCAACACTTCAGGCCAGATACACAGAAAGTCAACAATTCAGGCCAGATACACAGAAAGTCAACACTTCAGGCCTGATACACAGAAAGCCAACAATTCAGGCCAGATACACAGAAAGTCAACAATTCAGGCCAGATACACAGAAAGTCAACACTTCAGGCCTGATACACAGAAAGCCAACAATTCAGGCCAGATACACAGAACGTCAACAATTCAGGCCAGATACACAGAGTCAACAATTCAGGCCAGATACACAGAAAGCCAACAATTCGGGCCAGATACACAGAAAGTCAACAGTTCAGGCCAGATACACAGAAAGTCAACAATTCAGGCCAGATACACAGAAAGTCAACAATTCAGGCCTGATACACAGAAAGTCAACAATTCAGGCCAGAAATAGAAATTAAAGTCTTAACCCTTGAACACTCATATTCAGCTAAAAACGGCTTCTGCAGTCATCTTGAGAAATGTCCATTTACAGAGCAAGAGAAGACTATTTTTGAAAATTTACCACCAGAATGACTCGCACGATAACCGAGCCAGTCATTCCAGTGGTAAATTTTCAAAAATAGTCTTCTCTTGCTCTGTAAATGGACGCGTTCCACGAGAAAATCTAAATTTTCTTGAACAAACTCAAGGGTTAAAGTGTTAAAGGTACAGATTGTAAACAGGTGCTTTGGGAGTAATACTGATTGCTTAGACATGGAATCCTAGCAGCCTAACGTCATTCCAACCATGTTTGCTTGAAACGGGCCCAGCATTTAATGAGTAGTAGTCGTTTAACTGAAGCCCTGGACATGTCATATAAAGCCAAGATGGCCACCAAAATCAATTGACCAATCAAATTTCTAACAGATTTTCTGATAGCTGTCCACCAAGGGACCTTCCATTCAAGTTTGCTTGAAATTGGCAAAGCAATTAATGAAATTCTAGATGGCCACTGAAAAATTTGACCAACCAGTAAATTTTCTGAAACCTCCGACACTAAGTTCATTCCAGCCAAGTTATGTTGAAATTGGCCCATGGTTAATGAGTAGTAGTCTTTTAATGATTTCCCGGACATTGGCCGGAAGGACCCTAGCTTCAGAGTTATTTTTCTGATAATATGGCTACAAACTGCCAAGTGGTTAATGGGGAGGAGTGCTTTAAGAACAGGCCAATCAAATGTCTGCGCAACCTTTCTGAAGCCTACCTTCACAACAAATAATTGTAGCTTACTGTTGATATACAAGCAGTGAAGGCATGAAGTTTGGTTGCATTATAATGGACAGCAAAAGTTAGAAATAAAAGCCCAAAACTGAAACAACCACAAACCTCAAAATAACCAAATTTGGAAGATAAGAAAGCTATTTACGGAATCGAATAAGCTTTTATACTTCATAAAAGCAAGCTAAAACCGTTATCTACCCAAGACATCATCTGCCTTCTAGAGGCCAACAGATATAGGAAAAGACATATGTGGCCAAAAGACAAAGGTGGTCAGAAGAACCACAATTCTTTACCCACTGAACATGTGCCATGCTAAGTGACCATCTAGTGTTAGTGGCGACATCTTTGTTATCCCTAAGATGGGTACCAATAATAAGTCCTGAATCTACACTACACTTCAGAAATAAGTTAACATTTTGTCCAAAACTAACAGATTTACACGGAGCAATGTCTTCCAATCCAATTATGTTCAAAATATTCAACAATACGCTTTCTTTATAGTTAATTCAGAGCTAGGTTCCTTTTTAGCTTCATTCCATACATACCTCGAGTTTTCGTGTGACGACCATAAGCGCTGTTGGATCGAGATTCGATGCTGATAAGACCTCGTTAAGCTGTGCTTCTTTCTTCTCCAGCGTGTCGGAGAGAGCAGATAGCTTCTTCTCCAATAACAAATTCTTAAAGTTACTTTTCTGTTGAACCTCGTGGATGGCTTTAATAAATTTACTATACAGTTGGTCACGCTCACTCTGTGTCTGTTAAGAATAGACAGAATGACATCACTCATCAATATTTATGCATACAACGATAATGTAGACCAAAGTCAAATAGTAGAGGATTCCGTCTCATAGTAAGGATAGTATGAGGCTGTTTTAAAGTTCTCATAACTGAATAAAATACATGGAATTTAAACGACAGACTATTTGTTACTTTATAGGCACTTTAACTACCTAGAAGTGTATACACCATTTAGTTTATACATCACTCATATGACATCATAATCAACTACGTAATGTGCTAGATGATGTCATCATCAATTACGTTATGAATGACGTAGAGAGGTTCGCCACGAACGCATAATTGATGATGGACTAAGCGTTGCTGTACGAATTGTATGTTTTTACTATTTAATAAACATGCTGTTGAATATTTTAAAAGTAATTTGCCTTAGGCAGCAATAGCAACCAGTCAAATTAGTTTCAAAACATTCAACAGCTTACATGTGTAGTTTTCTGGAAATTGAGATAAATAGAGTGCAGGGATCGATCCCAACATGGGCAGAGCGTGGGTAGAGCTTAGCTAGAGATGGACGGGGCACAGCTAAAAGTTGATTCTACCATCGCCATATTAATCAAACGTTTTGTCTGGGCTGACTGGAAATTCTTATATAAAAGCAGAGCATTCCCAGATGGCTAGACCAGTCACCCGTTGGATACTGAACAGTAAACATGTGTCAAAGCAACAAAATAGTTCCAAATTTTTTATTTATCAATTTATGAGAACTTTAACCACGAGATCACTGATAATCCAAGTTACTAATTATCATTTCCTTTCATATGATAACTGATTTACATTTTGGAAACAATGTTGCTGAAAGCTGTTGCTGTCTAAGACAAAATGTACACAGCCTTTCTTCTGAGTCTATAATACTTAGTTTCTTTACATAGTCTGATCAGATTCAGAATAACATTCTTGAATAGTGACAGGTTTTCACACATGAAGGTTTTTCAACAGGGAGTATGATTTGCGCGGTTATCAAGCATGGGCAAAAAATGTCATTCCAGTGGTAAATGTCCAAAAATGGTCTTTGGACTGCAAATGGACGTTCCTCAATATCACTACAGAGACCGGTTTGGGGTTAACCCTTTAACATTCTAGCCAGCAAAAAACGCTTCTGCATGGGTCTGGTTAAATATCCATTTGCAGACTAAGAGCAGATTATTTTTGACAAATTTATCACTAGAATGACTGGCACGATAACTGAGCATGTCATTCCAGTGGCAAATTTTCAAAAATAATTCTCTTGGTCTGCAAATGGACATTCTCTACAAGAAAATTGAAATTTATTTTCAGAAATTTGAGGATTAGTGTTAGCAACCTATCATATTCTTTACACAGAAAACCAGGTGGTCTCAGTAGCAGTGCTGAAGTGTTTGTATTACACTTGTAAAGGCCTTTATCACTTACTTTGCCAAACCGTTGTTCCAGAACTTCATGCTCCCATTTCAGCCCCTTCAGGTCCTCCTCTGTGACTTTCAAACGCGCCTTCGTCATCTACAGAAAAAAACAATACAACAGTCAAATATACCATATACTCACGGTGTCAGTTATTGACCATTAGAACCTCATTATTTATCAATATATATCATAGGTATATATCAAGAATACTCAGTCGGTGGGTGGGTGGCATATCACCGTAGACGTAGCAATTTTCAAATTGGCGTCATACAAAAGGCTATTTTTAATTGAATCAAGACATATTGTAAGAAAAAAGCCACGGATAAGTTTGTCCAATCCCCTTGTTGTTGATATATTTTCAATATGGCAGCTTTGAGATAAAAAAAATTTACATTTTAGAAACAATGTTGCTGAAAGTTGTTACATTTTCGCTTGACCTCAAAGTTGTGATACATTTTTGGGAACCCACAAGCGCGCTTCCACCAGTTTGGAGAAGATGGCTCCAGTAGAACCAGAGCCATAGAAAATGTCTTAAAACAGGAAGTACTCCTCCACGCTCGCATTAACACTTGTGTCTAGAGATGCGCTTAATCATGCACCCATAAGCTATACTAGAATTTAAACCATTACACAGGCCAGGTACAAATACATTTCTAGGGGGTGCGGGTAGCTCATGACATACTATTACGGAAATATAAGAGTGATTGTGAAAACTGGATGATATACATCGCATGATCCTCCCGTCCCCAACCCTCCCATCCCCCAAAAAGGCAGCCATTGTACTGGCACAATCGCATGATCCTCCCCTCCCGCCCCCTCCCACCCCCCAAAAAGGCAGCCATTGTACTGGCACACAAATAGGCAATCAAATAAGCAGATAGGTGGGTAGGCAAAGCCATGGTAGCAAAACATCCATTATCCTTGAAGTTATTGAGTGAAAAACATGTGCACGGACATTTTTGACAAATTTTAAGTATTTCAAGGGAGATAACTACGGTGAATCTCGACCCGTTTCGCTGATACACAATCTCCACCGAGGACATGTCATCAGGACTAGACATACCAAATCATAAGTGCACTTATTGAGTGAAACCCAATTGCACGGACAGACAGTCGGATGCACGGATTGGGCTGAAGTAAAAGCATATTACCCCAGTTTTTTCGTAATATGGGTTGATAACAACTAACCCATTCAACTGACAGAGTAGAGGATCATAGATGATGTATATACAATTTTCTGAATATCTTCAATGTAATCTAACTCAGACCCGAGGATTGTAAGGATTAACCATTTAACCCTCAAATTTGTTCAAGAAAATTTCAATTTTCTTATAGAAAAGAGCATGAGAAGGCTATGTTTGAAAATTTACCACTTGAATGACTGGCTCAGTTATCGAGCTAGTCATTTCAGTAGTAAATTTTCAAAAATAGTCTTCTCTTATTCCGCAAATGGACATTTCCCAAGACCACTGCAGAAGCCATCTTTGGCTGATATGAATGTTAAATAATTAACCCAGGGCTTGATCTAGCATGATTTTAAGCACTCTATGCAGGGCTCATATCCATTACACACTATGATATTCACTGACTATTCCATGAGCTTCAACTGTCAGACTCGTGCAAGCCACCAGACAATAATTTCAATGGAGGGTAACGCTGGACATGCTGAACATCCTGAACATTTTGAAAACAATTTGACTGAAATGGACTTTCCTCAAGGCCACTACAGAGGCCGAGTTATGTTGGCTTGACCAGAAAAGGTTAAAGCAAACCCGCATACCCTGAGTGATTAACCCGCATACCCTGAGTGATTCCTTGTCTTTCTGGTAGTTGGAGAGCTGTTTACGCAAATCATCTACTTCTTCTCGAGCTCGCTGTAGCGGCTCCGTTAGGCGCTTGTTCTCCGCTATCACTTCAGCCATCTGTTTCTCCAAACGCTCTTCTTTCTTCTTCATCTCTTCTACTTGTTCCTACGCAAGATATACAACATAAAACAATAAACACCAAATACAACATGGCGGCCATGATTATGACTGGTCCAAGATGCTGATATACATGGTGATTGAGGAATCCAGTTTCTCAGTCAATCATATGATGTCATAATCAACTATGTGGGCTAACGTCATAATCAATTATGTCATGAGTCACTCGATTTAGTCGGTCTTAAATGCTTAATAGTTTTGTCAAGTTGTACAAATTGTATGTCTACTATTTACTAAACATGCTGTTGAATATTTTGAAACCAATGTGACTGGGCGCTGTTCGACTGAATCAAATTAGTTTCAAAATATTCAACAGTTTACCTGTATAGTTTTCTGGGAAGTGATAATCAGGGTGTTCAGGGATTGATCGATCCCAACATAGACAGATAGATGGACAGATGAACAGACAGGCATGGCTATATACATGTAGTCCTAGTCTAGCCTCCATTATGCTCACCTTGAGAGTGTTGATAAGTGTCAGGTTATTTAGTGTGATGTCATTGCTCACCTTGAGAGTGATGATAAGTGCCAGGTTATTTAGTGTGATGCCATTACTCACCTTGAGAGTGTTGATAAGTGCTAGGTTATTTAGTGTGATGTCATTGCTCACCTTGAGAGTGTTGATAAGTGCCAGGTTATTTAGTGTGATGCCATTACTCACCTTGAGTGTTGATAAGTGTCAGGTTATTTAGTGTGATGCCATTACTCACCTTGAGTGTTGATAATTGCCAGGTTATTTAGTGTGATGTCATTGCTCACCTTGCATGTTAATAAGTGGCAGGTTATTTAGTGTGATGTCATTGCTCACCTTGAGTGTTGATAAGTGCCAGGTTATTTAGTGTGATGTCATTGCTCACCTTGAGAGTGCTGATAAGTGCCAGGTTATTTAGTGTGATGTCATTGCTCACCTTGAGAGTGTTGATAAGTGTCAGGTTATTTAGTGTGATGTCATTGCTCACCTTGAGTGTTGCTAAGTGCCAGGTTATTTAGTGTGATGTCATTGCTCACCTTGAGAGTGTTGATAAGTGTCAGGTTATTTAGTGTGATGTCATTGCTCACCTTGAGTGTTGCTAAGTGCCAGGTTATTTAGTGTGATGTCATTGCTCACCTTGAGTGTTGATAAGTGTCAGGTTATTTAGTGTGATGTCATTGCTCACCTTGAGAGTGTTGATAAGTGCCAGGTTATTTAGTGTGATGTCATTGCTCACCTTGCATGTTAATAAGTGGCAGGTTATTTAGTGTGATGTCATTGCTCACCTTGAGAGTGTTGATAAGTGCCAGGTTATTTAGTGTGATGTCATTGCTCACCTTGAGAGTGTTGATAAGTGCCAGGTTATTTAGTGTGATGTCATTGCTCACCTTGAGAGTGTTGATAAGTGGCAGGTTATTTAGTGTGATGTCATTGCTCACCTTGAGTGGTGATAAGTGCCAGGTTATTTAGTGTGATGTCATTGCTCACCTTGAGTGTTGATAAGTGTCAGGTTATTTAGTGTGATGCCATTGCTCACCTTGAGTGTTGATAAGTGCCAGGTTATTTAGTGTGATGTCATTGCTCACCTTGAGTGTTGATAAGTGCCAGGTTATTTAGTGTGATGCCATTGCTCACCTTGAGTGTTGATAAGTGCCAGGTTATTTAGTGTGATGTCATTGCTCACCTTGAGAGTGTTGATAAGTATCAGGTTATTTAGTGTGATGTCATTGCTCACCTTGAGAGTGTTGATAAGTGCCAGGTTATTTAGTGTGATGTCATTGTAGTAGTTCTTGATATCGCTGAATGCTTTCTCATGGTTCTTCATCAGTGTATTTATCTGTCCGTTCTTCCTCTCTTCAATTTCATGTATCTCTGTCTTTCTTCTCAAGTCCAGTTCATCGCGCATTGTACGCATTTTACGATCATATTTGGTTTCAATTTCTTTGGCACGGCGCTCAAAATCATCCCGTAACTGCGTGACTTGTTCATCGTGATTCTACAAGGCAAGAAAGCGAAGACATCGACTTTTTCTTAAAATACGGATAAATAGAAATTAGCACACTAGCCTTCATTAATGCCTTAGCATATGAAATATCCATGTACAGCCAGTGATTATGATGATAAAATATGCTTTAAAGAGCATGAACAATGGAGGATTCCAGTTTATCCATCAATCATATATGACGTCATAATCAACTATGTGATGTGTAGGATGACGCCGTAATCAATTACGTCATGAATGATGTAGCTAAGTTCGTCACGAACACTTAATTGATGGTGGACTAAGTGGTGTTGTATGAATTGTATGTCTTTACTATTTAATAAACATGATGTTGAATATTTTAAAACCAATTTGACTAGGTGCTGTAGCTGCCATAGCTACCATAGACAGCAACAGAACCAAGTCAAATCAGTTTCAAAGTATTCAACAGCTTACCTGTACATATAGTTTTTTGGAAATTGAGATTCAGTGTGCAGGGATCGATCGATCCTAACACAGGCAAATAGTGGCTTAGCTAGAGATGGGCAGGGCAGAGCTAAATCTGGATTCCTGTATTACTTACTAGAAGGACAATCTCATAATTCCTTTCCAGTATGCTTCAAAGCAATTTTTTGTATTGAGTGTGTTACAGATTTCTGTATTTTCCAAATATTAATACAACTGCCTTGCGAATATCCACCAAACCCCCTCCACCCTGCAGGTTTTTCCTTTCCCATAGTGTATATCCATAGCGGTCCCACCCCCAACCCCACGTAAACATGTTAGTACAATTTTGAACATGATGTAAGAATATTCTGTTGAATATTTTGAAAATAATTAGATTGGAAGACATTGCTGCATAGACAGCAATGTCTTCCAATTCAATTATGTTCAAAATATTCAACAATACGTTTAATTTTGTTTTGGAACCATTTCAAGTTATTTCTGAGCTGAGCTTCTCAACAACCCGTCTTAACCATTTAACGGTCAACCTAGTCTTTGTCCGCTTGAAGGCCATGAAAAATATATTTTTGAAAATGTAAGACTGAAAAGGCTGGCTCGATTATCGAGCCAGATAATTTCAGCTATCTATTTTTAATAACCTTTTCTTGACCTGTCAAAGGGATATATATGTCTTATGACCACTGCATAAGCCATTGTTTCATGACATTTCAAACGCATGAGTTAAATCACCAATAGAGGACCATCTTATATCACCGACCTACCTTCTTAAGATTTTTCACGCTATCTTCATGGCAAAGTTCCTGTTCTTTGATGGAAACTTTCAACGAGCGTTTATCTTTGCGTAAGTCCATTTCCGAGTGACGATTTTCATCCTGAGACAGCTTGAGCGCGACCGTACTCTCCGCCTTCAACTCTGAGATGTTGTTCTGGTGTTCGTACAGTAGATGCTTAACTTTCTGTTTGTAAACCTGACAAGAGAAGACATACAGATATAGATCAGCTTAACTGTGTTTGTAAACCTGACAAGAACACACACAGAGACATAGCATAAACACGAACACAGACCAGCTTAACTTTCTGTTTGTAAACCTGACAAATGCAGACACATAGACATAGCGTAAACAGTAACACAGACCAGCTTAACTTTCTGTTTGTAAACCTGACAAGAGCAGACACACAGACATAGCGTAAACAGTAACACAGACCAGCTTAACTTTCTGTTTGTAAACCTGACAAGAGCAGACACACAGACATAGCGTAAACAGTAACACAGACCAGCTTAACTCCGTTTGTAAACCTGACAAGAGCAGACACACAGACATAGTGTAAACACCAACACAGACCAGCTTGACCTCCTGTTTGTACCCCTGACAAGAGCAGACACACAGACATAGCGTAAAAAGTAACACAGACCAGCTTAACTCTGTTTGTAAACCTGACAAGAGCAGACACACAGACATAGCGTAAACAGTAACACAGACCAGCTTAATTCTGTTTGTAAACCTGACCAGATCAGACACACAGACATAGCGTAAACAGTAACACAGACCAGCTTAACTCTGTTTGTAAACCTGAAAAGAGCAGACACAGGCAGCAATAGCATAAACACCAACACAGACTAACTTAACCGTCTGTTTGTAAACCTGACAATGAGTGAGTGCGCACACACACAAATAAGATACATGTAAGTAGGCTTGCACAATTAGCCGATATCAAAAATCGCGATTTTCTTTTCAGCCACGATTTTTTACGATGTGATTTTGAAAAAAAAATCAAATTATCGCCAAAATTTTAGTGTCATGCCGTATTCTGTCTACTTGTAGCATAGGTGTCTATTATGGCAAGCTGTTCAATTTATTTCCAAACCAACATCTCTGAGAAATGGGTGGGATTATACTAGGAATAGGTAACAAAAGTTGAAGTTCATTCTCTAAAATTACTTTAGAAGACGACTTTAATACGAAAATTCAATGCAATTTACTGGTATAATTTCTTGCTGCCTTACTGTATACCTCAAAACCATGATCGCAGGAGTGAAATTATTACGTGGGAAGCTATAAATATTGCCTGTTTTGTAATAAGCATGGTTTATAAAATCAAAATTAATCCAAAATTTGACATTAAATGACGTCGCGGGAATAACTAAATCACGTGATATTGCTTGCTCTCCTGTTTTTGGAGGCGAGAGGTGGTGCGTTCACAAATGTGATAGCTAAATGAGATGGTATACACGCCTTAGCAAGCATGGCGAACTATCCTAGATGTTTCTGAATTCTAACTATTATTAGTACAATATATAAATCATGTGATATTGCTCGCTCTCCTGGTTTTGGAGGCGAGGGTGGTGCGTTCACAAATGTGATAGCTAAATGAGATGATATACACGCTTTAGCAAGCAAGGTGAACTATCCGAGATGTTTCTGAAGGCTAACTATTATTATTAACCGTGTACTCGGTAAATTCAGAGCAGATCTAAACATTAGATGTCTATGGATCTAAAATACATTCCTAATATCACGTGATTTGTATATTTTTACAAAGACGAGATGAAATGCCAAATTTTAGGATTCATTTTCATGTAATAAACGATGATTTTAACAGAGTACACAATATTTAGGTTGTCCAATATAATAATTTCACTCCCGCAATGATGGATTACAATAAGCCAATGGGTAAGGTGGCAAGAAATTATTAATTGTGTCCTATTTTCGTGTTATTAACGATCGGTCTTAGTTTAAGCATCTTGGCGACCGGATTTCAAGGGTTTTTTTTTAATTTACCAATTAGAAGTCATCCGGCTAAATCTGGTATGAAAACTCAGAGCAAAACCGATACGGCTACATAACCCACACCATGCAGTCCAACTCAACCCAAGAGCAATTCACCCCGTGAATTCATATACCTTAAAATAGGCTGTACGATATATCGAAATATCGCAATTTTTACACCACGATATATCGTGATACCGCCTAGGACAATATCGTGCAATCCTACATGTAAGCAATGGATGGATACAATCTGCCACTCAACTAAATGATGTCATAATCAAATACATCATTAGTTAGCTGTGGAGCCTAGCTAGAAATGTATGTCTGCATTATCATGGAAGGAGTGGAGTGGGAGGCGGACAGGGCTGTTATGATTCGCCCATTATGTGTGTCTGTTTATCAGTTCACAATATCAACAGTAATTTTAGATTTTCAAAACGTTATCTGGGCCAGATAAACCAGCTTTCAATGGTATAGCTATAAACATGTGCGATGTTTTCAATTCTTGCTTTAAATCTTTACTGGCCAAAATGTGAAATTGTTGTTAAGTGAATGCTTGCTTGCAGACCAAGAGAAGACTATTTTTGAAGATTTACAATTAGAAGGACTGGCTCAATTATTGAGCCAGTCATTCTAGAGATAAGATTTAAAAAATAGTCTTCTCTTGGCCTGAAAATGGACATTCATCAAGACCGTTTCCGGGGCAGATTTCGTCTGATTTCGCAATTGGAAGTGCTAAAGCTAAATGTAGACACCAAGCTCAATTAGAAGTCAGAGTCATCGACAATTTATTTAAACATTAAGAATCTCATTGCTGTTGAATAATAGTTATATCGCTTACTTTTCTTCATTTTCCATAACTAACAAATAAATATCTTCAAGGGCTATTACTATATAAACAAATTTGCCAGTAATTTTCACATTTTGTCTTTCGTAATGATTTTCAAGATTTGCATAAACTCTGAATGCATTGATTTAACAATTCTATGCTACAGATTAGACACAACAGATTCTTTATAATACATTCTGAAAAAAATTTTCAAATCTATTTGCTTGAAAGAGTTGCCATACAACAACTGTATGGGTAAACTGAATTCTCACTAGTGCCAATTTTCATCTGCGATATCGTTAAATGCGGGTTGGAGAGAAACTTACTTTGATCTCGATTTGATGTCTCTCCTCTGCATCTTCCATTTCTCGATCCTTATTACGAAGCTCCGCCTTCTTTTCCTCAAGTTGTCGCTTAGTAATCTCCCAGAATGTATTCACCTTATCACGCTCTAACTGAAAGTAGTTCCGCTCCTCTCGCTCTCGATCCAGCTCCTCCTCGTAACGGCCAGCCAGCTCCAACAACTATAAACCAAAACCAGAATACAGGATTACACACGGTTATTAACGGCAGCTATATTATTAACCCTTTAGTAGCCAAATTAAAAAAAATCAGAATATTTCCTCATTGAGGATTGTCCATTTGCAGGCCAAGAGAAGATTATTTTAAATTTTCAATTAACCCTTGAATAGTTAAGCCGGCCAAAGCCAGCCTCTGCAGTAGTCTTGAGGAATATCAATTTGCAGGCCAAGAGAAGACTATTTTTGGAATTTTACCAGTGGAATGACTTGCTCGATAGCTTTAAACTCAATTCCTAACTTTATTACATCTCCCTACACAAACAAACACCACACCTCTACTTTCAACAGTGGTAAACTATGGTAGACCCACCACACCCACCCACCACAACACCCAAAAGGTATTTCCTAATGCCAGCATGCATTCAAAAGTAGGCAATGTTACAGTTACATGTTATTGGTGGGGAAGGGTGTGTGGAACTCAATACTATTGAGGAACTAACTAACTGTTCAGTCATGCCAACCAGATTTTAATTCTGAATAAAAATCTATTTTTATATCAAGTTTGTTTATCATAAACCTAGTTCCATTATATGGTGCTGACACGATTAGCCAAAAGAGATACACTAGCATTGTAATGACATACTGACAAATGAATATTATTGCTGTAATAATACCCGTCATTCTGAATTCTGAGATTTGTTTTCAAGGCAGGTTCGAACTGATCACCATTCATGGTTCTGACACCTCCTGTTATGACTGTAAAAGTTATGCCTGTAATCCTATTTCCAACTAAAATATGTGTTGAACAACTAAGGTCCGGTGATATTTTAGTCCATTTGGCAATATGTACGAAAACAACATCAATTGAACTTTTTTCATTGACACGCATAGTATATAGGTGCATATAGGTAACGCAGAGGTCTTGTAATAATAAAGCAAAGAATACCCTCTTGTGGAGATGGAGATCATCACGTTTCACTAATTTTACGAGTGCTTATGTCTGTATGTCATAGTATGTGACGAGTGCGTAGATTCCCCTTCGTGTAATCGAGTATATTTGATAATGGCAACAGACCAGTATGGACAGATTAATACACCTATTCATACATGGTACACAGGAATATTTAAACGTTTGCGTACATGGATGATTTCTATGCATACAGTACGCTTGTACGCGCCAAGCAACTAAGGAGAAGAAGCGATGTAAAAATTCCAGTAACTTTTTTCATAAATTTGAAATATTTTGACCCCAATATTTGACAAATCAAAATTCTGAATAGACGATTTAGAGCCTATTACCATCAAACTCTTTCAGCTAAATTTGGTTGAAATTGGCAAAAATCGTAAAGAGAAGAAGCGCATTTGGCAATTTCCAGTATATTTAAAATAAAACCTAAAATTTCAACCCCAAAACTGATGAATCAAAGTTCTGTATGGTAGTTCTAGACAGGATCCTTTCAGCCAAATTGGGTTTAAAATCACTCAGAATGGTAAGGCAAAGAAGCAGTCTGACAATTTCCGGTACATTTTTCATAAAATTTAAGGATTTCACCCCAAAAATTGACGAATCATCTAAGATTTCACCCCTACAAATTGCTGAATCAAAATTCTGTACAGCAGTTCTAGAGCCCATCGCCACAGGATCCTTTCAGCTAAATTTGGCTGAAAACGCTCAGAATGGTAAGGAGAAGAAGCAATTTGACAATTTCCAGTACACTTTTCATAAAATCTAAGATTTTCACCCAAAAACTTGATGAATCAAATTTCTGAATGGAAATTCTAGAGCCTCGACCATAGGGTTCCTTCCACCCAAATTTGGTTGAAATCGGCCAGGTGGTTAATGAGGAGTAGTGTTTTAAAGCAAAAGTTTACGGACACGATGGATGGACCGTCGCCACAACATAAGCTCACTTGGCCCTTCCGGCCAGGTGAGCTAATAATACGGCCATGCAAGTCCTTAATCCTTCAATTCTCAAATTTCTGAATGGAAGTTCTGGAGCCGACGACCATAGGATACTTCCAGCAAAATTTGGTTGAAATCGGCCAAGTGGTTAATGAGGAGTAGTGTTTTAAAGCAAAGGTTGACGGACAAACAATGGATGGACCGTCGCCACAGCATAACCTCACTTGGCCCTTTCGGCCAGGTGAGCTAATAATACAGCCATGCAAGTCCTTAATCCTTTAATTTTGAAATTTGTGTTAAAAGGTTACTCTGGATATGCCACAGATGTGCGATGAATAGTCTAAGATTAAACAAGAGCGAAATGTAAATCACATTAACCCTTTAACGCTAAAATTTGGTCAAGAAAACCTAAATATTTGCTTATTGAATGCCCATTCCAAGAGAGGACTATTTTTGAAAATTTACAGCTGGACTGACTGGCTCAGTTATTGAGGTGCTTTTTTCTTGGCCTGTAGATTCAATAGGCAGATATTAGATTTCTCTTGACCAAATTTGCCCATTAAAGGGTTAAAGACAGCATGATAGTTCTACCCGCATTCACACTTCGAAAGGTGAAAACATATCCTCAATTTTATACCCATCACTCAGGTAAGCTGGTTGAATATTTTGAAACTAATTTGAGAGAAATCCCCCAACAGACCCCCCTTTAGTGGGTTGGTCTGTAGTTTTATTAACCACTATAAAAACACTTACCGTTCAATCACTACTTGCTAAATCAAATATCTGCATTTAGCTATCAGAATAAAAATTTTATGCTCGCTTACATACTCCCTAATGCCAATACCATCACCATGTAGACCCTCAACCAGGCTTCTGATAGAGGGACCCCTGCATTAGCCTTACAATAGACTAGCACCAGTCTGTACACACTCCTTGGTGATGCCTGTCACTAAGCACGCTCGCGCATGCGCAGTAGGTCCCAAATGTGAAAACTGATTCACTTTTCTAAATTTAAGTGCCATATATCCAGAATAGATTCTCAAATCAATACCCAGCGGGGTGGCTGAGGCCGGGTCGTAGTGATTGAATGGTAAGTATGTTTTTATAGTGGTTAATAAAACTACAGACAAACCCACTAAAGGGGGGTCTGTGGGGGGTTGTTATTACACCACAAAAACATCCATTACCATTCAATCACTCCTTGCTAAACCCATAGATTTGGTCAGTGTCCCGCTACGAAACTTTGGTGGGAGGAGATTTGAGAATCCATAAGCAAGGATAAAAATCAAACAAAACATAACCAAATGTTAATAACATAACATAATGGTGCATCTTAATCAATCACACAGTGATTATCAAACAAGGATTTCTTTAAACTTAAAGAAATAAATAAAAACCAAAGAACAACTCACACCATTACACGCAGACGCACGGTCCTAGCGAAAATGGTGGGATGTGCTTGGTAAATGGTCTTCAGCCTTTTTAGCTAAAATCATAAAGTTCCTAAAAAAGGAAGCCGCTGTGCTCTGGTCTTTTTAAATAAAAAGAAGTAAAAGTAAACTCGGATTTCCATCCTGCAACTTGCATAACTTCGTCTACAGAAGAACCAGCAAAAAGGGCAAAAGAGGTAGCCATCCCTCTAATGACATGAGCTTTAATGTGAATGGTCTCACAAATCCATCTGGGAATAGATGCCCTAGAGACTGAACTGGCTACCCCCTCCTCATACGGAACCCAGAAAAGGGACAGATCGGATCTCTAAAAATCAGAACGACGCTTATAAACTTTTAGAGCTCTGACAGGACACCAAAATCTGTCAGCCAGAGAAAAGGAGGTTAAAGATTGTAAAATAATTGGCTTAGCTGGATAACGGAGATTGAGTCTTTGATAAAAATCCCTTCAAGGACATAAGACTAGACCGTCCCCAGATTCGATAAACCTATCCTTTTCAGCGGAGAAAACATGGATTTCGGATCGTCTTCCAGCAGAAGCAGATGCAATTAGAAAAACGGTCTTAAAAGTTAAAAGATTCAAGCTAATCGTAGAGATAGGTTCGAAATGATGATCTGCCCAAAAACCTGAAGAACCAGAGCCAAGTTCCAGGAAGGCAAAGGTTTAACACCTGGAGGACGAATATTACCTAAACCTCTGATCAAAAGATTAAGAACCTTAGTATCTTCAACTTCAGCATTCAGTAAACAAGGAGAAGATGCAAAAGAAAATCTATATCCTCTTACAGTGTTAGCAGACAGATGTAGAGTCGAACAGATAAGATAAAGAGTCTAACACCTGGGAAATAGAAACAGAATCAGGCACAAGACCTTGATCTGAACACCATTCTCCAAAAATCTTAAGCCGACCCTTGTAAATTCTTCGAGTCGACTCCCTCCTGGCAGAATCGATGATTTCCTGAGATCTTGTAGAAACTTTATTCTCAAGGATCAAGCACTCGATATACTCCAAACGCACAGACTTAAGATTCCTGGGTTTGGATGATGGTAAGTACTAGAAGATCGAGAAGGTCTACAAACCAGATCCTTATTAGCCAAAAGGGAGCTATTAACAAGATCTCGCAGATCTCGTCCCTGACTTTCTTCAGAACCAAAAGAAATCAGGATAGTGGGAGGGAACGCATAAGCGAAGATTCCTGACCAGGACCGAGACAGGGCGTCCACAGCCCATGCTCGAGACAATTGGTCCGCAAGAAAATTCAGACAGCCTGGGACATGAGTGGACACTAGGAAAATTTGATTCATGCGACACCACATGAGGAGGTTCCACACTTCCAAGTACAGGAGAGACGACTTTGTGGCCCCCTGCCTGTTGATATAAGAGACTACTGTCGAATTGTCCGATCGAATCGAGAATTAGAGACCCGTAACCTGGCTGTCCGAAAAGGGAGACATGAAAGATAAGATCTGGGCAATCAGACATGTCGCAAAAAGATTGGATCTAGTGACATCCCAAGAAAACCTCGATCTTCCTTCTAAAAATGAAAGAAAACCCCATGGCAATGCCTGAACGCATCGAGATTTAGATACTTATCAGACAATCCAACCAATGAACAGAAGCCTGGATTAACTTTCCAAAGAAGAGCCTCTTCTATAGACTCCTTGACAAGCATAGAAGACAACAACCCCTCTAAAGCTAATAGCTTCTGGTTAGAAGGAACAGAAGACCATTTGGGAGGCGACTGCAGAGAAGGGTTCTAGATCCAAGAATATCTGGCCCTTTTGATAAGGGCCGCCCTTAAAGATGTGGCAAACTTACTATATGCTAAAGAGGAGTGCTCATAGAAAACACATAGATTACATATGCCATGATGCTCCAACCAAAATCCTGGGCTATATCCTTATTGCTTAGCACTCACTAAAGAGGTAACACGTTTATTATGGATATTTTAATAATACCGCTTACTCTGAATGGAGAAGTCTCATATCAGTATAGCCTAACTTATTAAAATGCTAAAGACTCTGCAAAAATTATAGATAATTTTATTTATAGAGATTTAACCAGATATCGTGGCAAACCAAAAAAACCCATAGTAAGCCTATGGGAGTGCTTAGAGTAAAGATATAGCCAAATCCTGTACCTGAGATCTGCAATAATCCCGACTGGAATTCGAAACCCTCAAATTGTGACAGAATTTAGCAAGATAGAATGAAGAAAAGAAATTACGGTTTCCCAAACCAGCACTCAAAAAGATGAATTAAGGGAAACTTACTTGTGATGACATCATCACAATTCTATGAATAGAACGCATGACAAGGTCCTGTTAAGAGAACTATGGCAAACATTTGACTATCTAATTAAAAAATTGTATAATAATGGAGCAGATTTAATAAAAAATTGTTATTGAATACATCAACGGTTGCCTAGCCGCTTGGGCTTGACAGATCATCTTGTCAGCTTGTCAAATAATACTTGATATACGCAAGAATTTCTTACAAATAGTGTTAATGTATGGAATTCTTTACCAACAGAAGCAATTAACGCTCCAACATAAAACACATTAAAAAACAACCTAGACTCATTCTTCAAGTCACAGGGTTTTATATAGACCTAAGGTCGACTAACTCCCAAGATTGCACTCACTTCTTCTACACTGAAGTATTACACTGCAATCACTGGAAAATCAACAGCCTGAATGTGACACAGGATCCTATAATGATTGCAAAACTGTGTCCCATATTTAAATCAACGACATAGGAAAAACAAGCCAGCTTCAAGACTTGGCTTAGGTATACTGATCAATTAGATATCCTAAACCATTCGATATTTATGCCAAGAGGCAGAAAACTTAAAAGATTTTTTATATATTTATTGATTCTTATATTTATAGTCTTAGAATCAATAATTTCATCTTTGTAATAACAAATGACATTGTGTTAGAAATCCCAATAAAAGGAAAGATTGAACACTGATACTTGATATTAACTGTCTGGATACTGAATTTTGCGGACGACATATTACAACTGTAATATCTCTGGACCTGCAAAATATTTTGAAAACATTTTGACCGAAAATTGTTGGTGGCTGCTTAAATCCAAAGATTCTCGGCCATTCCTCCACCCCTCCAGCACAACCCCAACCCCACTCCAACCGGCCCGTCGCCAGCCCCCAGACAACAACTTCAACGAGCAAAAACCCAAGACCTACTGAACAGTCCGGGAACAATCCGACCGAAAGTAGACAGTGGCTTCACCGGTATCCAGTCAACTCGGCCCAAATACACCCCGGCCCACCCTCAACTCGGCCTAGTTCCAACTCGGCCCAGGTCAACTTGTCCTATGTTTATGCCTATCATGTGCGACTATACCCTTGGGTCGAGCTGACCCTACAGTATCACCCATAGCCACATACATATGCGCATACATGTATATACCTATAGGTGCACTATTAGGCCGAACCGACACTGCGCGTTTAACTGAACATATGAACATAGCTATAGCAATATTATTGGGCTAACCAGCACGCTTAAATAGGATAAAGATTATCGAGTGTAGCAGGCCTACCTAGACTTCTATGGTAGCTATTATACACGATAATCTGTATACCATGACACACACGGAAATCTCGGTAATATCTTAAGATCGCCATCATCTTAAAAAGATAGTGCTTTTAGGATAAAGATTGTCTATGTCTATGTATAATAGTTGTGCGCTAGTGAAAATAATAGACACTAATAATTCTGACTGTCTTTTAATAAAGAGACGTAAACGCCAGTAAATATTATTAGTTCCACCAACAGATGACTAATGCTGGTATAATACGACTGGTATAAGAGGGATCTCATATTTCCATATCATCAATTTTTGAAGAAAAGTTCCGAAATCAAGGATATAGAAATATGAGATTCCCAATTATTTTATGCTTCCAGCCAGGTGAAAGGATTTCATCTTGAGTACGGCTCTCCAAGTGTGATAGCAGCGATCGAAAATAAGAAGAAAGAAGCCAGGTGAATGCATTTCTAGGCCTATTTGACTTTTATTAAATCGGGCCGACATGACTTTTTATCTTAGGCTGAGCTGACTAATATAAGTAGGCCGGGTTGGCAATTAGACTGACTCGACTGGAATTCGCTTCACCAACAACCCTCAGCCAAACCGCCCCCAAAATACCTAGCAAATCTCGAGTCCCCGCCCACCAAAACTAACGTCCGGAGGCCTGCAGCAACCCAGTCAAAAGAGAGCAAAAAATTACGCTAGAAAAGGGAAAACAACCAAAAATCTGGAAAAAATGAAAACAAAGCGAACTCACCGAAACTCTGTCAACGCAGAAGAAGAATTTGGCTTATATTCCTTCTTCCTGCCCCCTTATCCGCTTGATTATCTTTTCTAACCGACTATTGTTCTTGTAGACATTAATCTTTTAGTCATACTGATCCCTATGAAACCATTACTGAATCTAATTCTTTTCAGCGACTGACTAAATTAGACTACGATTTACGCAAGAATCAGGGGTTTTCCATATACAAATTCACTCTCTTTGGTTAAAATAAATATGTCAACCTGCCGACATAAGAGGTAAAAGGAGCGCAAAGAAAGGCTGACTGGCCCGATGACAACTGGCCATCTAAAGTTGGATTTAAGTAAAAATCGTATCTCGAGATAATGCGTAGAATAGACTGACTTATCGGCTGATGATATGCGCATATAAAATAATCTGCAACAGAAAAACCCATACGGCAACCAGTCAGAAGAGTCTTTAATTACGTTGAAAATTGTCACTGATAAACGAATAAATGTCTGACTAGACTACAATTCCAAGAGAGACTACAAGACTGGCAATGACTCAGTATGAATATTTTCAGCCATTAAACATTTCCAATATTAAACAAATACGGAAATAAGACAAAATCTTAGGCAAGAAGATGACAAGATTCTAGGAAAGCGAACATGTAAACCGGACTTGAAGAACAAAACTGGAACCCCAGGAAGTTCTCTATCACCTGAAATCTAAAACAGAAAGACAGACCCAGAAGATAATCCTAGAACATCAGAAAGATCCATGAAAACCGGAAATGACCTTATCCCCGGCTGTACGAAATCCGGATGCGGAAAAATAGGAAACGGAAATGTGTAAACCGGAAGTAGACTACTGGAAACTGATCAAGATCCTACAACCCGGATGTACAGAATTACTGGAAGAGGAAGCTGAAAAAACCGGAAATGGATATAGATGAATGATGCAATGCCAAGTCCAACAGACCCAGATAAGCATTCTTCCTACCGGAAGTAGCAACACTACTACCGGAAGAGGAAGCTGAAAAACTGGAAACGGAAATAGATGAATGATGCAATGCCAGGTCCAACAGACCCAGATAAGCATTCTTCCTACCGGAAGTAGCAACACTACTACTGGAAGAGGAAGCTGAAAAACTGGAAACGGAAATAGATGAATGATGCAATGCCAGGTCCAACAGGCCAGGTCCAACAGATCCGGATATGCATTCTTCCTACTGGAAACAGCAACACTACTGCCGGAAATGGAAAAACCGGAAGTGGATGGAAAAGCCAGAAAATCATGACACCCCGGATGTTCAGCCAAGCCAGACAATCACAGTGCTCATATCCGGATGCCCGGTAAAACCAGAAGACAAACCGGAATGCAAACCCGCTTGCCCGGACAAGCCAGGAGCAGAGACGGGAGCAGAGGAGATGGAAGATCTCTTTTCTGGCAATATTACGGGAAAGATGAACTTATGCATGAGATGAAGAATCGGAAGCTTCTGCCACCGATGCCATCGCATGAGGGTTATGCAGACCCTCAATACTTATATGGTCTTTTGTCTGGCTCCTACCTGAGGATGAATAACCAGACTTATTCTTTGAATCACCAGACTTTTACTTCAGAGATTTCATCTCTTCTCTGGAAGTGCGTGAAATCTGACTGAAGACTGGAATCACAGTGATTCCTGAATAAAATGTTTGAAAGCACTATAAAGGATCTACGTAATAAGAGTGGTACTTGGCTATTTTATAACATGGTAATTTGATGGTATATAATAGGCATGGTTTCTCAAACCTCGAAAACAGGAGTACTGACACGAAAACTAATACTCAAGACTAGAGTTACAAAACCCCTTTAAAACACCATGACATGAAAGTTAAACATAACATAGGCAAGATAGATTTCATGGTAGGCATGTTTTCTTGAGTCAGAGAATTAAATGTAGCTGAACTTTTCAGTGCAAAGCTATAAACTTTTATCCATATGATAGCAGGCGAACTGATCTGCTAGCAGAATATTTGAAAAGTGAATCAGTTTTCACATTTGGGACCTACTGCGCATGCGCGAGCATGCTTAGTGACAGGCGTCACAGTGTGTACAGACTGGTGCCAGTCTATTGTAAGGCTAATGTAGGGGGTCCCTCTACCAGAATCCTAGTTGAGGGTCTACATGGTGATGGTATTGGCATTAGGGAGTATGTAAGCCAGCATAAAAATTTTATTCTGATAGCTAAATGCAGATATTTGATTTAGCAAGTAGTGATTGAACGGTAATGGATATTTTTGTGGTGTAATAACAACTGCTGATGTTGACTAGACAAGTCGCAAGAGTCACTTACATGCGTTCAAATGGATGTTCCCTAAAAACAGCTTGGATTATCAAAACTGGGTTTGAAATGAGTATTATACATGAAAACAGAGGATTTGTCTTATATAGTGACCACGTTTCTAATAGTCAAGCTTCATCCACTTTGTACTCACGTTTGAATCGACTAAGATTTTAATCCCAGAATCTCAATTTCAACAAAACTTACTATACAAGCTGCTGAATATTTTGAAGCTAATTTGCTGCCAGTCAAATTAATTTCAAGGTATCCCACAGAATGTTAATTAAATTGTAAATTCAGCAAAACCATACAATTCATCCAGTTACTGTGTGACCTTTGTCCCCTTCATGATGAACCTGTCATTTGATTGTCATGATGGCTAATAAGGGACATATTTTAATCATGACATCAGATACTTGAGTGCCAGATTGGATCCCTCCACTGGTAACTGTAATTAAACTGTACCTGTTCACGTGTCATCTCCTCGGTAGACACTCCATCTACGACTACTGGAGTCTTAGACTTGGCAGACTTCTTGCCCTTCTTTCCACCACTCTTCTTCTTCTTGGGAGGCTGCACAACAATAAAATATCAATAATCAATATCAACTAGAATATGTTTACTTATGTAACTGTAAATCTGGTGTGCGGACAAAATCCCACTGTACATAATCCCACCCGGATAAAATCACACAAGATAAAATCCCACCAAATATAATTCTACCCAGACAAAATCCGACTGGACAAAATCCCATTGGACAGAATGACAGCATAATTTCATGCCCACTCTATTAGGTGGCTACCGACCGACCCCTTCTTCACTTAGGGTCAAGTCAAGTCGTTGAGCCAAGATTGTAGAGGAAGCCACAAATGGGTCAATTTCAGGAAAACGTACCAAAAGGGTGGTTCAGAAATGCCAAATTTCAAACCGTTTTGATATATATAATTATATGATTTTTTATTTGAATTAGTTGGAGACGCTGATTTGATAACTTGCTATGCTTAATCTTAATCTATTTTCTCAAAATTATGTCCTCACTACCTCTAATTCCCATTGATTTGGTCAAGAAAATCACAAGGTATCAGCGGTGATTTTATCAAAATTAACATGCAGATCCGCTATATGTGATGCATGATTAGCAAGAATATATAAGGACTTAATGAATAATAATATATCCACTCGTTAGAGCTAAAGTAAATTGTATGAATCCTAAAAGAAAAATTCAATGTGTCATCTTGACGTTAATAATGTGACTGAAATCAGTGAACAACAATATCAATATGTATTGTAAGCAGGGCTCCAGATAAGGCTAGTATGGTAGTATTTTACTACCAAAAAATGCTCAAATAATACCTAAGAAAGAATTATGGTAGTAACATTGCTACCACATTTGTGAAGAAACTACCGTATATAGATCTGTGTTGGTTGTAATATCTCCTGCCAGTATGTTAATGCTATCGCAAAACTCCATGGCTGTCCTGTCCAGTCAAATTTTGTAAAACTTGATTTCATTGGTTAATCATATGTCTCGTTTTGTAAATCCTCATCAAAATATTGAAAACAAAGATTGCACTCTTTGATATTCCAATTCCATATTTATAAATTGGTAGTATTCACTTCTGTGGCACAAAAATTATCTGGAGCCCTGATTGTAAGGATGATACTAATAGCTGGCTCTTAAGCAATATCTGCCATTTTATTCTGGGACTGGTGCTATTAGAAGTGAATGTATTAAATAGATGTGTACCCAACCCAACACCCACAAACACCATTTCCTTCTTTCACCATATGCCGAGTCAATACATCGAAAAATCATGATATTTAACAGAAAATCGATCGCGACCACCCAAAGCAAAAATCGCACAAGCTTACTATAAAGTTTCAAGCAGGCAGCAGTGCATGGAAAGAGTGTAAAAGTTAAAGTCTGATGAATGCGCTGCTACACATATATGGGCCATAGAGAGAGAGAGAGAGAGAGAGAGAGAGAGAGAGAGAGAGACCCATATAGTCTTGATAGTTGATACTATAATAATAATAATAATAATAATAATAATAATAATAATAATAATAATAGTAATAATAATAATAATAATAGGATATTTATAGTGCGCTATAATTCCACGCAAATATTGCGTGCTCTAAGCGCTTACAATAATAAAATAAAATGATCATACAGTTGGATATGCCTGACGGAACAAAAACGTTTTAAGATTTGATTTAAATATAGCTAGAGTGGATGAAGATTTAAGACTAGCTGGAAGATCATTCCATTCTGTAGAGGCAACAAAAGCAAATGTTCTTTGACCATAGATTTTTTATTTAACTTTCGGAATTTTAAGCAGGTTTAGATTTGCAGATCTAAGTGGCCTGCTTGGCGTGTATGTTTCTAGCAGTTCTGAAAGGTAGGTTGGTGCTGTAGATATGATACATTGATAGGTTAGGCAGAGGACTTTGAAGCGTATTCTCTGTTCTATTGGAAGCCAGTGAAGATCTTGGAGAATGGGACTGATATGATCACTCTTACGCTTTAGGGAAACAACTCTAGCGGCTGCATTCTGAATTGCTTGGAGTTTGCGCATAGCATCTTTTGAGGCGCCTATAAACAGACTGTTACAATAGTCTAACCTTGAGATAATTAATGTTAGTACCAGCATAATAGCAGCTTCGCGAGTTATGTATTTTCTGATGTTTGATATATTCCGCAGCTGCACACCTTACGCAGATAACGGACATGATGTTCCATACTAAGTTCATTGTCTAACATGACACCCAAGTCCTTAACAGTGTCTACCAAGGGAATTTGAGCTGAGCCGATGGTAATCGCAGATAACTCTGTTTTGGCACGCCGAATTGCTGGCCCAATCAACATCGCTTCGGTTTTATCATCATTCAACATCAACATGTTAGAGGTCATCCATAATTTAATATCGGAGCAACAGTTTGTTATTTGATTGGAAGCGATAGTTGCAGTGGATGTGGATGGCGTAAAATTGTTGATTAGTTGAGTATCATCTGCGTAAAGGTGTCTTGATATTATGTTTTTCGATTACTGAACCTAGTTGTCGAGTGTACAGGGTGAATAGAACGGGGCCCAGTATAGACCCTTGTGGTACGCCGCACGTAAGCTGGATTGATTCCGAAGGGGTTCCATTTATGTATACTGATTGACATCTATCAGTCAAGTATGAATGAAACCAATCTAATGCAGGACCTTTGACACCGAATGCACGACTTAGTTTAGAGAGTAGGTTTTCATGGTCAATGGTATCGAATGCAGCGCTGAGGTCAAGTAGAATTAGTAACGAGACATTACCCATATCGATACCACTTCGAATATCATTTATCACTCTTAATAACGCTGTCTCCATGCTATGACTCTGTCTATAAGCAGATTGGAAAGGCTCATGTAGCTCGTGTGAATTCAAGTGTACAGATAGTTGTTTACATACGGCCCTTTCAACAAGTTTTGAGATAAACGGCAGGTTAGACACGGGTTTATAGTTCTTTAATACGTCTTGATCAAGACCTTGTTTTTTAAGCAGCGGATTGATTATAGCTTGCTTGAAGACCTTTGGCATGACACCCGACTCTAGACTAGAGTTAATGATTAATGTTATTGTTGGAAGTAAAATGTCCAAATATTCAAATATCATTTTGGTTGGGACAGGGTCAAGAGCACAAAATGTTGGTTTTGATTCTTTGAGGAGAAATGAGACGTCTTGTTCAGAGAGAGGCTGAAAATGGTCGAGGTAGCCATGTTCGAATGCTGGTTCATCACATGTGGACATTGTCGAGACAGTGGATTGATGTAACTGACTTCGAATATCATCAATCTTATTTTGGAAAAACTGTGAGAATGATCTAGCAATCTGCGCATGATCGTTGTTATTGGGAAGTGAGGAGTCTTTGCGCTTACCCATAAGAGTGGACATTATGTTATGAAGCTCTTTTGGGTTGGATTTGCACTCTGAAATTTTATTGTTGAAGAACATTGCTTTTGCCCTATCAATGAGCCTTTTAACATTGTTCCTAGCTTGGACATAGATCTGGCGATGGACTTCTGGGCGTGACTTCCTCCATCTCCTTTCGGCCTTCCGCCTATTCCCTTTTTCTAGCCTGACTTCTTGGATTGACCTACCCATTCGTCAATTAGCCAAATGAGAGTAAAATTGAGATCTGGCTAATAAAAAGCATGATTGGCTAACCATTTGGCTTATAATGGCTAATGAATAAAATCATATTTTTATGGAACATAGTTTCTACATAGGGAACCATTCAACCTGTGAATATTTATTTGGAAGAACTCACTAGTAAAAATTATGTTTTATTGTGACCAAATAAACAGTGAAATCCTAATATCTCAAATTAAAAGCAACAATATAGGTCAGCTGTTGAATATTTGAAACTAATTTGACTGGAATGCTGCGTTAGGCAGCAATAGCGTCCAGACAAATTAGTTTAAAAAATATCCAACTTAACCATGTATTAATGGTCTGTAGTGATCAGTGATGGATTATAGACATTGCAAAACGTTGGCTAAAATAGTTAAGATTTGGCTAAGAAAAAGTGTTGTTGGCTAATCTATTGGCTAATAATTGGTGAAAGCCAGGTCTGTCCCTGCTCTTGGATGTGTATTCTCTCCCAGAATTACAGACTTGTGCGCAACTGACCCGACTGGCTCAAGTGGAAGAAGCTGGTTCAGGAAGGGTTAGATAGGTATTGGACCTCGTTAACCTGGTTCTGGAGGCCTCACAGAAATCGAGTCTCTGATATCGAGACATAGAGTCTCTGAAAATTCTGAATGGAAGTTCTAGAGCCTATGATTGAAGGAAATGTCAATTTCCCTTTCTCCGAGATCTAACAATACTCACCATTCTGTTACTTCTGATATACACAGCTGGCCTTGACAGCGGCTCTAGGATTATAGACTTAGAAAGCTTTACCGACTCCTGGGAACCAGGTACTCGGCTCCCAACTGCCGAGTACCCGTTTACCATAGAGCTCATATTGTTTGCATAGCCACCAAACAAGAGAAAACTATGGCTTGCCTCCGTGGGGCTGGGAGGCTGGGTCCGTAACAGAATGGTGAGTATTGTTAGATCTCGGAGAAAGGGAAATTGACATTTCCTTCATTCTCCTTCGATCAATACTCACCATTCTGTTACTTCTGATATACACCAGATTTGATCAGTAACCTGGTGGGAAGGGGCAAGCCACAAATGCTAATTTTGTCCCTTGGAGAAAGATTTTAGACTTCAAACTTGACTAACGGAGACCTAAAAGGACCGCCAAGTTTACGGAACCGAATCACATTCGCATCACCGACCACCCTCCCCCCTTTTTCCTCCTAAGAAAAGGGAGAGAACTCACGAACATGTATCTCGCCTGAAAACACAAATAAGCCAAGAGGGTTAACTGCTCCCTGCATATTCCATGTATTAGCCTGGGAATGAGCATGAATATATAAGATGAATGAACATGATACACATCCATAATACAAAAAACTCTCACTATTGAATTACCTTATGATAATTGGACTCCAGACGTACCACCTCCAACCATTCACTGGTTCGGCCATCAGTGACACAATCTGGTTGTCATCCTCTCGCTTGACCATGCCTGCTTTAGGTTCTTTTCTTACCAAAGTGAAAAAAGGGTGAAGAGCAGTGTGGTCACTAACTATCGTTTCAAAACAGCTGAAGCGAGTGGATTGGCTGAGTCTGACACATCCCTCATATAGTAATCCGTAAATGAGGACTCACAGTGCCATTGTGCAACGGCCATGATGTCCTCTAACGGAACACCATTGTAAAGGGCGGTCGAGGAGGCTATTCCTCTGACATCATGTGCCCTTACGCCTTGCACCTGGTGCCCAGTCGCCATCTCGTGAGTAGTCTGAATGCATTCGACCACCCAACGAGAGATAGTATCCATGGATGCGGCGCCATAAGCTATTTATGGCAGATCCACAGATGTCTATCGTTCGACCGTAACGAGTCAGTCCGTTTCTTGTACTTAGTCAAAGCACGGACCGGGCACCAGACACTGGCATCACGATCAAACCTAGTTAACTTCGGTATAATGATCGGTTTGCCGGGATATCTCAAAGATTGGTTCTTTGACATAAACTCTGCTCTTGGCAGAAGACGCAGACCGTCTCCAGAAACAATAAATCGGTCCCTCTCTGCAGAAAGCGCATGGATCTCACTGCGCCTTCTAGCTGAGGAAGCTGCCAATAGAAAGACCGCCTTTAGAGTCAAATGCTTTAGACTAGCCGAACGCAACGGTTCGAAAGGGTGCTTGGCCAGTACATTAAGCACTAAAGATAGACTCCAGGCTGGAATGACTACCGGTTGTCTCGGTCGGAGATTGCAGGAAATGTCAATTTCCCTTTCTCCGAGATCTAACAATACTCACCATTCTGTTACTTCTGATATACAGCTGGCCCTGACAGCGGCTCTAGGATTATAGACTTAGAAAGCTTTACCGACTCCTGGGAACCGGGTACTCGGCTCCCAACTGCCGAGTACCCGTTTACCATAGAGCTCATATTGTTTGCATAGCCACCAAACAAGAGAAAACTATGGCTTGCCTCCGTGGGGCTGGGAGGCTGGGTCCGTAACAGAATGGTGAGTATTGTTAGATCTCGGAGAAAGGGAAATTGACATTTCCTGCATTCTCCTTCGATCAATACTCACCATTCTGTTACTTCTGATATACACCAGATTTGATCAGTAACCTGGTGGGAAGGGGCAAGCCATACATGCTAATTTTGCCCCTTGGAGAAAGATTTTAGACTTCAAACTTGACTAACGGAGACCTAAAAGGACCGTCAAGTTCACGGAACCGAATCACATTCGCGTCACAGCCCCCCCCGCCCTTTTTCCTCCTAAGAAAGGGGAGAGAACTAACAAACATGTATCTCGCCTGAAACACCAATATGCCAAGAGGGTTAACTACTCCCTGCATATCGCTTGTATTAGCCTGGGAATGAGCATGAATATATAAGATGAATGAACATGATACATATACATAATACAAAAAACTCTCACTTGTTGAATTACCTTATGATAACAGGACTTCAGACGTACCGCCTACAACCATTCACCGGTTCGGCCATCAGTGACACAATCTGGTTGACATCCTCTCGCTTGACCATGCCTGCTTTAGGTTCTTTTCTTACCAAAGTGAAAAAAGGGGAAAAGCAGTGTGGTCACTAACTATCGTTTCAAAACAGCTAAAGCGAGTGGATTGGCTGAGTCTGACACATCCCTCATATAGTAATCCGTAAATGAGGACTCACAGTGCCATTGTGCAACGGCCATGATGTCCTCTAACAGAACACCATTGTAAAGGGCGGTCGAGGCGGCTATTCCTCTAACATCGTGTGCCCTTACGCCCTGCACCTGGTGCCCAGTCGCCATCTCATGAGTAGTCTGAATGCATTCGACCACCCAATGAGAGATAGTATCCATGGATGCGGCGCCATAAGGCTTTTTATGGCAGATCCACAGATGTCTATCGTTCGACCGTAACGAGTCAGTCCGTTTCTTGTACTTAGTCAAAGCACGGACCGGGCACCAGACACTGGCATCACGATCAAACCTGGTTAACTTCGGTATAATGATCGGTTTGCCGGGATATCTCAAAGATTGGTTCTTTGACATAAACTCTGCTCTTGGCAGAAGACGCAGACCTTCTCCAGAAACAATAAATCGGTTCCTCTCTGCCGAAAGCGCATGGATCTCACTGCGCCTTCTAGCTGAGGAAGCTGCCAATAGAAAGACCGCCTTTAGAGTCAAATGCTTTAGACTAGCCGAATGCAACGGTTCGAATGGGTGCTTGGCCAGTACATTAAGCACTAAAGATAGACTCCAGGCTGGAATGACTACCGGTTGTCTCGGGCGGAGATTGCTCATTCCCTTCAACATCACGTTTAACTGGGCCACCTCTGGACTATCCCTGTTGGCTAGACAAGGGATAACTGATGCCAAAGCTGACTTGTATCCAGCAATTGTGACGGGAGCTAGTCCTGTAAAGAACAGCTCACAGAGAAAGTCTGCTATTTGCTGAATAGTGGATTGAAAGGTATCAATACCCTTTTCTTCACACCAGTCTGCAAATCTGTTAACCTTGTTGTTATATGACTTGAAGGTTGACCTCCTTCTCGCAGCCGCGATGAAATCAGCAGCCTGTCGAGAAAAGCCTTCCGATGTGGAACGTTGTTTGACAACATCCACGCAGTCAATTTGAACATTTCGGGACGCTCGTGTAGGAAGCGTCCCTTGGCCTGAGAGATTATGTTCGGAATCTCGGGCAACTGCACAGGATTTTCCACCAGCAGATCCAGAAGATCCGTGAACCACGCCCTGCTCGGCCAATACGGCGCTATTAGCAGGACCAGACACGGCTCCTCCCTGACCTTCACCAATACCTTCGGAAGAAGAATGGTGGGTGGATACGCGTACGCGTGCATCCCTCTCCAGCTTATCGCCAGAGCGTCTGTATCGACGGCATTTGGATCTGGAATCGGCGAGACATATGTCATGATTTGAGCATTTTCCTTTGTGGCGAACAAGTCCACGTTGGGTTTGCCCCAATGCTCGAAGATCCTTTGCAGAACTGGAGGGTTGAGGGACCATTCTGTTGGCAGGATTCTCTGTCTGCGAGACAAAGCATCCGCCAGAATGTTCAATCGGCCAGGAATATGAGCTGCTTTCAAAACAACCGAGTAATTCCTGCACCATTGAATCAAGTGCCACACCCTGATGCACAGGGTGGGCGACCTGGTCCCTCCTTGGCGATTTATATATGATACTACTGTCGAATTGTCCGACCGTATCAATATCACCTTGCCCCTGATCATCGGAAGGAACTCTTCCAACGCCAGTTCCACTGCCATCATTTCCAACAGATTGATATGCAGCTAACTCTCCGGGAGAGTCCATGTGCCCGAGACCTGGTGTTCTCCCAGGCAGGCACCCCACCCTTCCAGCGATGCATCCGTGTAAACGGACAGCTGGGGGTGGGGTAGGTGCAGCGAAACCCCTATTAGGAGATTCTGACGCTGTTTCCACCATAGAAGATGCGATATTATCGGCTCCAAAACTGGCACCAGTTTTGACAGGGGTTCTGTTCTGTTTCCACAGAGACATCAGATACAACTGGATAGGTCTTCGCATTAGAGCAGCGTACGGGATAACCTGCTCCATGGAAACCATCATGCCCAGCATCTGAAGGAACCGCCTCACCTGAATGTGGTTTCCCACTCGAAAACTCCCGAGGATGGCTAACAGAGACACCACTCTGGGCTCTGACGGGTAAACCCTGCCCTCCTCGAGGTCGAATCGCATCCCCAAATAAACGAAATGTTGAGTGGGCGTCAACTCGGATTTCTCCTCGTTGACTATCCAGCCTAGATCTGAAAGTAACCTCAGAGTCAGAGCAGTATCCACGTTCAACCTGGCTGCCGAGTCTGCCTTGAGCAGCCAGTCGTCTATGTAGGTGCGTAGCGCCACGTTCTCTTTTCTGAGAAACGCTGTCACCGCAAGGACCACTCTTGTGAAAACCCTCGGAGCTGTCGACAGGCCAAACGGGAGAACTGTAAACTCCCATACTTGATTCTGAAACGCAAATCTCAGAAACCTGTGCCAACTCCGATTTATCGGAATGTGGAAATATGCATCTTTCAGATCGATCGATACACACCACATTCCTTTCCTCAATCCCGCCATTACCGACCTCGGTGTTTCCATCTGGAACCGAGGCGTATGGATAAACCAATTTAATGGCCTGAGATTGAGTATGGGTCTCCATCCCCCCGTGCTCTTGGGGACAAGGAACATGTTTGAATAGAAGCCTGGAGTGTTCCGGTTTGCTGGTTTTATTGCTCCCTTCAGAAGCAAACCCGACACTTCCTTTTGAACGGCTTCTAACTTGTCTGGATCCCTTGGTACGGGTGTCCAGACAGGTGCCAAAGACAGATTTTGCGGCGGAAAGTCCCACCACTCCGGCATGTAACCCTGGGATAACCATCCCAGGACCAGACTGTCTGACGTCACACCTCGCCAAGCCTCGACGAAACGCATGAGCCTTCCACCCACCATAGACGCCTCGACGTCTAACGGGGTTGTCCGGCTCGCAGTCCGCCCCCCCCCCCCCCCCTTTCTTAACGAGAGAGAGTGAGAACCATTTCGTTCTAGGCACGACGGGTATAACTGGCACCGCTGTTCCTGTCGCACAGGTGCGGTCCAGGCGGATATGAAGGGAGCTTGCGTACCCTCAGGTATGCTTCGGCCCCTTCTGTCCACCCTTTGAGGCCTTACCCTTACCCTTCCCCTTGCCCTTACCACCTCTAGGGCGGTCCGGAGCAACATTGGGGAGGGTAGGCGCCTCTACAGCCTTCCTGGGTTTCTTCGCCGGCAGCGGCTCCGAGAACCCAGCCGAAACAGACGTCGCAATAGGCCTGGCTTTCGCCTTGCCCTTATGCTTTTTCTGTTTCTTTGAAGGCTGTCCTCTTAGCGGCTTGCCCACAGCCCCTAGTGTGTGCGCTTGCCACACTAGCTCTAGCTGTAGATTTACCGCGAACCGATTCTGCGCAATACTGGCGGTGTCCTCTAAGATGGCCCGCGCTTGGCCACCAAAGATGCTAGGCCCTGTCAGGGGCGTCCCAAGAAGACGTTCCTTGACTGCCGTAGCCGGACGCATATGGTCAATGACCATTTGCCTCCTGGACTTCGTCACACGCGCTTGCACCCTTGCCAATGCGTCCATTGACAGCACCAAGCCGTCATTAATGCACGATAGCGCCACAGGTGGCACAGGGTGGCCTGCCCCCGCTTCAGCCCACACCGACTGAAGTAGACGATAGGAGTGATTGACAGCGCTCATCGCTGCCCTCACACCCTCATCGCATAGGGCCAGGACTTCTTCCTGGTGTACCTGGGCCTTATCCACTAGTGCCGGACCGGGACCACCCGACCCGGCACTCTGGACGCCCAGTACCCATCGGTCATCCTCCGTGACCGACGGGACTACACCATACCTGTCGTATTCACCCCGCGGAATACGACATCTTGCCCGCACCTCCCTGGAGGCCGCAGGGAGCTGACCCTTGGTCATTAGTTGTTTACTATAAATAGCATCCAACAATTCAATGAACCGTGGATCCAGTCCCACTGACTGGATCCGGGCCGCGGGCAAAATCCCCGTCCTAATCGACGCAACCGACGGACGGGGCGCATCTTCATCGGCCGTGACCGAAACCACAGACGGGTCTACTCTGGCTAGCCACGCCAGAGCATCAGACAATCTATCTCCGAAGAAGATACCCCCGCAAACACGTCACCCGTTGACGTGCTTACGGGTCTGCCAGCCATGGCCTCCCGGCAAGGAGCCACGGCTGACACGCCAGGCACTCCGCTACCACATGGTTCCGCCGCCACCCCATGAAACACTCCGGTCCATGGGGTAGGTCCGCACGGAAAACCGTACGGACCCGTAACCGTCGCGGAACCATAGCCGGCCACGGGCGCCAATGGCACCCCATGTCCGGCTGCCGGACCAGGCGAGATAGGTGAGTACCACGCCTGGCCCGGCACACCCGTTCCCCTGACGGCTGGTGACAAACCAAGCCGCGCGGAACCGGTGCACGGTAACGGATTGGCCTCAGCCGCAGGTGGAGCCGCTGACCTGGCTTGCGCCAAACCAGACAAATGGAGGCCGGTTCCGTCCAGGACGGAATCAACCTCCATATTCTCCACCTGCGGCTTCACGGGCTGCAGCAACCTCTCCTCCTCGGCCTCATCGTCTTCAGACTCCGAAGAGCCGTCACTAGACGAATAAACCGTGGAGCAGTCCTGGCGGACGGCTCCCACACCTGACGGACCGGCCACCGCTACTGGACCACCCGGAGGTGGCCGCAGAGAGACAGAACCCGTCTGGCCGAAGCCAGACGGGACCGCCAGGGGGCCGTACGAGACGGCCCCCTCGGTAACCAGTCCAGAATCCTGTCCGAGGACAGGATCCGTACCAGGCATGGGGAGAAACTGCCCCCCAACCTTTGGTAGTAGGGACGACACCAGCGTGGGCAGAACGCTATGCAGAAAACCCTGCATAGCCGGACCAAACCACGCCGGCGGTGCCATCTCCGCCACCTCCAGCTGGGGACGTGGAGCACCCCCACCGGCCGAACCGGGCGCTCCACGATTTCCTCTCGGACCGCCTGACCCCGCGTCAGACCCAGCCAAGTCCTTCTGGGCAAGGAACTTAACCATCGTTTCGACGGACCACACTGCACAAACATTACACCTATGATCTATATTACACAGGGCACACCTAAAACAGACATGGTCCTTGAACATTACACGGACAAACTTATGACAGTCGTCACATGATGGCGGGGCTGGCTTGGCCTATAAAATAAGCACAAACCTACAATAAACAAGCGGAACGAGACACGGATGGAAGGCAGACAATTAATTTTCAAATATTTTGACTCATAAATTAACCGTAACCTCCCGCACCCCACCCCGCCACGTTACAACAACGATCGCATTGATTATGACGACAAGTACGCGGCGGGCACAACACACCCATAATATATCCTACAGGATGTGTAACGGCTCCAGGAATCATATCGCATAGCATTCAGGGTATATTTACTAATCAATATAAATTATACTCCTAACGAACGCAGCACGATATGTGAAGAAAACAACAAAATGTATAACAACTGCTGTCTCACACGGTAAAACCGCAGACCACACATCTACTCAAGAATTTTGAAACCACCGATCATTGCAAACCGATCGTGATCGCACGTAAACTTGATCATTCTAAAGTTTCCGGTACCATTTTTTAGTACGCAGCACCCAGAACAAGATGCGCGAATTAATGGAAAAAATTTTCTTCACATAAACATCCGAGCGACCGGGTGTGACGTCACCCGCTCGGATTCTACGGAGAACGACGTCAGCCGATATTCGTGTTAGAAATACCGTAGCAAACACCTATTTTCATATCTGCCGATCGCCTGTTGGGGTTTAAAGAAGGCGATCGTCTGGCATATATCGTTGTTAGCACACGTCCCAGATTCTATGGGGTCAGAAATTGGAACATGCGACACAACGAAATTTAGAGACCTAAGTCTTTTAACTATGGATAATAAAGAACAATACAACCTGGTTGTCTTGGGCGGTATTCTCCATAGTCCTTAGTTATCCTTTCAGAACACACAAACTATCACTGATTAAAGACTTAGATTATTTTAAAACACTAAAATCCTTAATGCAAAAAGCATGTATTGCTCTTGTTGCTATGCAAACAAGAATGAGCTCTATGGTAAATGGGTACTCGGCAGTGGGGAGCCGAGTACCCGGTTCCCAGGAGTCGGTAAAGCTTTCTAAGTCTATAATCCTAGAGCCGCTGTCAAGGCCAGCTGTATATCAGAAGTAACAGAATGGTGAGTATTGATCGAAGGAGAAAACCTGATCTCACACATCCGCCCCCACATTACAGAAAACCTGATCTCACACATCCACCCCAACATGACAGAAAATCTGATCTCACACATCCGCCCCCACATGACAGAAAACCTGATCTCACACATCCGCCCCAACATGACAGAAAACCTGATCTCACACATCCGCCCCCCCCCCCCACGTGTCAGAAAATCTGATCTCACACACCCGCCCCAACATGACAAAAAACCTGATCTCACACATCCGCCCCCCACATGACAGAAAACCTGAACTCACACATCCGCCCCCACATAGCAGAAAACCTGATCTCACACATCCGCCCCCCCCCCCACATGACAGAAAACCTGATCTCACACATCCGCCCCCACATGACAGAAAACCTGATCTCACACATCCAACCCCACATGACAGAAAACCTGGTCTCACACTTTCAGGTTATCGTCCGAATCCAAAGATTCATCCTTAGCCCTGCATGGTAACGATCGCACTTCGCAGAACATTAGACTTTCTCCACAAATTTTATGGACTCCTAAAAACGAAAAAGATAATTAAAAAATGAAGCATACAGCCTCAGAGAATTGGAAGACATTCTCTAAAATAGGAATCCTGAATTAATGAAAAAAGCACATGACTTGAAAAGGCGGGAAAATACTAATTCAAATATCTCAATGAATAATATGACACCATAAAACACCTTGGGATATAGAAAAACAAAGGAAGAATCCTTGTTCTTAGGAGAAAATCTACTTAAATAATAAGCAGGGGTAACTGGCGATGATGAAATGGAAGGCATGGTTGACTACCACAAAAAACGCTAATGAAGTTACATAAGTACAATAAATCATCAGAAATCCATAAAACATTCAACAAATGTAACTTTGTCAACAGAGACTTCATATTAGGCATGATCTTTCGAGAATTAATCCTTCAAATCAGTTACTGACACAGTAAAGAAGTACAAAAATCTAGACTGGATTTTAAACTAACCATCTGCTTGCAGAATATTTGAAAAGTGAATCTGTTTCCTAGTTGGGCTCATCTGTGCATGTGCGTACACGTGACAGGTGTCACTGAGGAGTGTATATAGACTTGTGCTAGTCTCTCATAGGCCATATGCTGGGATTGTACTGTTTTAGTAGCCTGGTTGAGGGTGTGATGAAGTGGTATAGGCATATGGAGGCATGTAAGCAAGTATTTTTCTGGTGGCTAAATGCAGAGTAGTTGATTTAGCAAGTAGTGATTGAATGGTATAGATATTTGTGCGGTGTAATAACAACTGTATAAGGCTTTTTTGGCTCAGTTTTGTCAAATTTTAACCTGCGTGTTATCTATTAGTGCGCAATATAGACATAAAATTACAGTATATGAAATAGTTGTGGAGACTTCCTCGGAGACCAGGCTATTCGCCAATGATTGTGTATGGTACCGGGAAATTAATGACCAGTAGGACTGTGAAGCATTCAACATGGCATACACATGTTAGGTAACTGGGCTACCACTTGGAGAATGCACATCCAACCAGCAAAATGCAACATCATGTGCCTCACGCAAAAAGGAACCACAGATCACAATCAAATATATGGCATACAATCACTCACACTCTCGTTAGCTTCACACCTGATTTGCAGTTGTGTTTCCACTTATCCTAAGGTGGAAGTCGAGTTGGTGCTAGATGGGATTATGTGCCATTGGCCCATTGATCGTCATCATCATCATGATGTTACGAAGCATTTTAGTAGGATTTGTTGAGTTTTCTGAACTGTTTAGACGATACTATGATTGTTTGTTCCAAGCCCTTATTGTACTGGGAACAAAGCTGAATTTAAGGACGTCGGTTCTTGCATAAATTTAGTTGAAGTGGCTTTTGTGCATGTATTTGGGTTTCAGAATTGGCTGATAACGGTGGGAGTTTTAGGATTTCCATTATAGTTGACATACTTCCTGGTTCATAGCAATAGTCTGAGGTGATAATATCATCATCATTTTACGTGGCATAAGCCATTGGCTTGTTATTGCCTCAGTGTTTTTGTTGTAGTATGGCTTGCTCAGTCGAATTCAAGAGTTCTTGCTTTGAAGTCGATATCTAGTTTGTTCTTGAATGATTTGACTGTTGTTGATTAATTAAGTCTCCTCAAAACTGTTAGAGTTATGAATTTAACCCTTACCACTTCGATGTGTAAATAACAAAGAAGCTAGTGTACACTGTTCAACAATTTGGTTGATGATATGACAGCAACATCCTCCACCAAATTTGCAGAAACATGAACACCAGGTCATCTGTGGCACCCGTTGATGAAAAAGGATGTAGTCAGCATTGAAAGTGTCCAGAGAAGGGCGACTGAACTAATCCACAGGGTTTAAGGACATGAACTGCGAGGAGAATTTAAAGAAACTGAAGCTACCATCATTGACGTTCCGCAGGCGCAGATGCGATATGATCGAGATGGACAAGATGTTAACATGTGTGTACGATCATGAGGTGTGCCCGGACATACCACTCAGCGAGTCTAGTGCCACCAGGAGACACAACTAGGCTTGCACGATATTGTCCTAGGAGGTATCGCGATATATCGTTGTGAGAAAATCGTGATAATTCGATATCGTATAGCCTATTTTATGGTATATAAATTCATGGGGTGAATTGGTCTTGGGTTGAGTTGGACTGCACGGTTTGGCTTATGTAGACATATCGGCTTCGCTATCAGTTTTCATATCAGTTTTAACCGTATATGACTTCTTATTGGTAAATTTCAACAAAAACTAAATCCAGTTGCCAAGATGCTTAAAGAACGATAGGACACAATTTCCCGGTGTAAATCTTTGACGCATTACACCGTGGCATAATGTATACCCTGTCTATCATTGAAGGAGTGAAATTATTACATTGGACAAACCAAATATTGCGTACCCTGTTATAATCATCGCTTGTTACATCAAAATGAATCCACAAATTTGACACTTCATGTCGTCTTTGTGAAAATGTACTAATCACATGATATTAGGAATGCACTTCAGATCCATAGATATCTAATGCTTAGATCTGATCCACATTTACCGAGTACCCGTTTACTAATAATAGTTAGCCTTCCGAAACATCTTGGATAGTTCACCTTGTAGGCTAAAGCATGTATACCATCTCATTTAGCCATCACATTTGTGAAGGCACCACCTCTTGCCTCCAAAAACAGGAGCACGAGCAATATCACGTGATTTATATATTTTCGTGACGCCATTTATTGTCAAATTTAGGATTGATTTTGATTTTATAAACCATGCTTATTAAGAAATATACAATATTTATACCGTCCCAGGTAATAATTTCACTCACACGATCATGATTTTAAGATCTACAGTAGGGCGGCAAGAAATTGTACCTGTAAATTGCGTTCAAATTTCATATTATCTCCATCTTGTAATACAATTTTAAAGAATGAACTTTATCTTGACCTGTTCCTAATATAAGCCCACCCCTCTCGCAAAGATGTTGGTTTGGAAATAAATTGAACAGCTTGCCGTGATAGAAGGCTACGCTACAAACACATGACAAATAGGCAGAATATGATGTGATAATAAAATTTTTGCGATATTTCAATTTTTTCAAAATCATATCGTAAAAATCGTGGCTGAAAAAAAAATCATGATTTTCGATATCGGATAATCATGCAAGCCTAGACACAACCGTAAGATCTTCAAGCAGAGAGCAAAGACCAGACTTAGACAGACTTAGACAGACTTAGACAGAACAGTTTCTGCATACAAGTCACTGAACCATGAATGCACGAGGACAGGCAATGGTTGAACCAGGAAATGATCTACAATTTCAAGGCACCTCTGGAGATAGCTGCTTCAAGATCCAAGATTATTTATTTCATGCTTAATATACAATATACGGACATTACAATTGGGCAGCCCATCAAAGGCAGAGCCTATGAGTTGATGGACGCCCTAGACACAAAACAAGACACAATGCAGCAGTTTTGCTAACGAGTATTAAAGCTGAGGATCTGGACTCATAGGCACAGCCTTTCGTCCAGAAACAACATATGGAGCCCTGTGGGGATTGTCCTGCCAGCCTGCTTTATTTCTTTCTAATGTATATCAGTTTGAATTTCCACGATACACCAGTGTTAATTATGAAAAATACCCCTGTAAATATCTGTAAATAACTGTAAATAGTGGTTTATGACTTGGTAGGTCTTTTCCTATCGGTCATTAACGTTTGTGCTTCCACCTAACCCGTCAGAACTATTTAGTTAGAAAAGCCTTTAGACCGACCGTTGTATATGATGATGAGTTACTAATTTTATCGATAGTGTGTTAACCAGATTTTGTGGCAAACTGAAATCATATAGCATCGTAGAGTATCCAGTTTCGGTGAGGCTCTAGTTTTGGTGAGCTTTCGTTACGCATGCGCTGTGCAACAACACAAGTTCTCATAACGTCATAATTTTGTAATCAACCAGTACGGTAATTATCGGTAATGCTTATCACGTTTCCCCTCAAAATTCACATCAAAATGTTGAGTCAGTACTAAATCAACTTTAGCATATAAAAAATTGCCGATTTTCTTATTACTTTTTATCATATGCCTTTAAAGCATTGTATTTTAAATTTAAAAAATTTTTTGTTTCAAATATTGGAAGTTCTTCCCCGTCACCTGTTTTATTTATACCATGTGACCAATGTCAAAATCAATACTGGACAGGATGGTTCAAAAGTCAACAGCGCAGTGCCTATTTTTAGCACATTATCAAAATCAAGGATTATATGCATAGTATAATATTATTCAATATCTTTTGCATATTTCCATTTGATGCTTTAGTCAAGCCCTCACACAACTAGCTCCAAGCCTGAGGGAAATGTTCACCACCATCACCCGAGAAAAAACAAGAAAATGACAATAAAACACTTCCCCATTCTGACAACTTCAAACGTTCAGCATTTTTTGCTCCATATGGTAGCTGTATTGTCTAAAAACAGACATTTGGGCGAGCCTGTATGGGTATCACCGAAACATGATGCCATCGTATTTGTTTGTTTTGAAGCACGTCATCGCCTAATGGCGGTGTGTTTTGACATTTTGTTTCCAGGGATTTTCTTCTAACTCGGCGCTGGATAAGGGATAAAGTCACTAACAAACTAAGCCAATTTATTTTTAAATATTTATGGTATTTATTACATTACTAGCAATTTCTGCTTAGGCGCCCCGAAACTGGATACTCCACGCTAAAGCTATGGGTCTGGGAGGAGTTAGAATCAGGATATAGCCGTTTGCCCTGTAGGTGGGGCTTAGAATACACCTCCAGTATCCTCTGCATGTCGTAAGAGGCGACTAAAGGAGGTAAGGGTGAGGTAACCCTGACAGAAACCCCGAGTGCTGAAGACGGAGGTTTCAGGCCGCACGGCGCACTCTAATAAACCATGGATCCATGCACTTAACGCTTATGATCATGTCGATAGTCACTTACAGGACTGGCGGTATGATCAGCGAACGAAAAGAAGATATAGCCGTAAATGTTCTCTTGATTAGTTTTGATAAATGATGATGAAACTTGCCCTCACCCAAGCGACATGGGCATTATCGTCATTCTCTCCCACTACGAAAACCCCCCACAGACCCCCCTTGCGGGTTGGTCTGTTGTTTTATTAACCTCTATAAAAACACTTTTAAACGAAAAAAGCTGTGAAGTTAACCGAAGTCACCAGTTGTTATTACACCACAAAAACGTCCATTACCGTTCAATCACTACTTGCTAAATCAATTATTTGCATTTAGCTACCAGAATAAGATTCTTATGCTTGCATACACTCCTCCCCATGCCTATTTCTATAAATATGGACCCTCAACCAGGCTACTGGTTAGGTCCATCTCCAGTATATTAACTGATATAGACTGGTACCAGTCTGTACTCACTCCATAGTGACGCCTGTCACTAAGCGCGCTTACGCATGCGCACTGGAGCCCAAATAGGAAACAGATTCACTGTTCTGAATTTAAGTGCCAAATATTATAGGCAAATTCTCAAATCAATTCCACATGGGGTGGCTGAGGCCGGGTCATAGTGATTGAATGGTAAGTATGTTTTTATAGTGGTTAATAAAACAACAGACCAACCCGCAAGGGGGGGGGGTCTGTGGGGGGGTTGTTATTACACCACAAAAACATCCATTACCGTTCAATCACTACTTGCTAAACCCATAGATTTGGTCAGTGCCCCACTTAAAACATTAGGTGGGGGGGGGGGCGAGTTGAGAATCAACAAACAAGGATAAAAATCAAACCAATCTTATCCAAATGTTAATAACATAACATAATAGTGCATTTAAATCAATCACACCATGATTATCAAATACGGAAAACTTGAACTTAGAGATAAATAAAAACCAAAATAAAGTCTCACCATTTCTTACAGACGCACAGTCTTAACGAAAATGGTGAGATGTGCTTGGTAAATGGTCTTCAGCTATTTTGGTTAAAATCATAATATTACGAAAGAAGGAGGCTGCTGCACTCTGATCTTTCAGATAAAAGGTTGTAAAAGAGGATTCAGATTTTCATCCTGCAACCTGCATGACTTCATCTAAATACGAACCGGCAAAAAGTGCAAAAGAGGAAGCCATTCCTCTAACATCGTGAGCTTTAATATGGGAGAGATTAATTTGTTCTGGAGAAGCAATCTTGAAACAAAGCTTAATCGTCTCCCAAATCCATAAGGATATCGTAAACTTTGAGACCAGCTTACTTAACTCTTCCGCATAAGAAAACCACAAAAGGGACAGATCAAATCTTTTGAAATCAGTTCGCTGTTTGTACATTCTTAATGCCCTAACAGGACACCAGAGTTTGTCGGAAGACGAAAAAGACGCGGAAGACGAAAAAAACTATAATGATTTTAAAATGATCGGACTAGCAGGAAACCGGTTAGACTGAGTTTTAGATAAAAAATCCCTTCTGGGATATAAAACTAAACCGTCTCCCTTTCAGCAGAAAAAGCATGAATTCGGAATGCCTTCTAGCAGAGGCCGTTAAAACTAATAGAGGAAAAAGGTTCAAAATGACGCCTGCCAGCACTTGAAGAACCAAAGCCAAGTTCCATGAAGATAAAGGCTTAGCTATCGGAGGACAAATATTGCCCAGACCTGAGACCTCTAATAAAATCTATTAAAGGTCTTAGTGATCTTGACATCGCTATACAGAAGGCAAGGAAGCGAAGATGCCAGAGAAAATCTATATCCCCTAACCGTATTAGCTGATAAATGTAAGGAATCTAAGAGATATTTTAAAAAGTCTAATACTTGGGGAATAGAAACAGAATCGGGCACGAGACCTTGGTCTGAACACCATTCTCCAAAAATTTTAAGTCGACACTTGTAAACTCTGCGGGTCGACTCTCTTCTGGAAGAATCGATAATTACTGGAGATCTTGAAGAAACTTTGTTCTCGTAGACTTTAGTTTCGATATTCTCCAAACACACTGACTGAAGATTTCTGGGTTTTGATGAAGAGAAAGACCTCTTACTTGAGACAGAAGATCCTGGGAGAATGGAAGAAGACGAGGGAAGTCTACTAGGAGATCTAGGTCTACAAACCAAATCCTCTTTGGCCAAAAAGGAGTCATAAAAGAATCTCGCAGATTTGTTCTTTGACATTCTTCAACACTAACCAGAGCTCTAGATAAGCTTTTCAATAATTGGGTGATTCACTCTTAGAAATTTTGTAAATTGGGTTTCTTTGGAATTTAATTGGGTTATAATACATTATTAGCAAGAGAACTGAAATTAATTGGG
>CM067367.1:119685611-119846573 GCA_034401795.1 Chaetoderma sp. LZ-2023a
AAAGGGTTGCGCAGACATTTGATTGGCCTGTTCTTAAAGCACTCCTCCCCATTAACCACTTGGCAGTTTGTAGCCATATTATCAGAAAAATAACTCTGAAGCCAGGGTCCTTCCAGCCAATGTCCGGGAAATCATTAAAAGACTACTACTCATTAACCATGGGCCAATTTCAACATAACTTGGCTGGAATGAACTTAGTGTCGGAGGTTTCAGAAAATTTACTGGTTGGTCCCAATTTTTCAGTGGCCATCTAGAATTTCATTAATTGCTTTGCCAATTTCAAGCAAACTTGAATGGAAGGTCCCTTGGTGGACAGCTATCAGAAAATCTGTTAGAAATTTGATTGGTCAATTGATTTTGGTGGCCATCTTGGCTTTATATGACATGTCCAGGGCTTCAGTTAAACGACTACTACTCATTAAATGCTGGACCCATTTCAAGCAAACATGGTTGGAATGACGTTAGGCTGCTAGGATTCCATGTCTAAGCAATCAGTATTACTCCCAAAGCACCTGTTTACAATCTGTACCTTTAACACTTTAACCCTTGAGTTTGTTCAAGAAAATTTAGATTTTCTCGTGGAACGCGTCCATTTACAGAGCAAGAGAAGACTATTTTTGAAAATTTACCACTGGAATGACTGGCTCGGTTATCGTGCGAGTCATTCTGGTGGTAAATTTTCAAAAATAGTCTTCTCTTGCTCTGTAAATGGACATTTCTCAAGATGACTGCAGAAGCCGTTTTTAGCTGAATGAGTGTTCACGGGTTAAGACTTTAATTTCTATTTCTGGCCTGAATTGTTGACTTTCTGTGTATCAGGCCTGAATTGTTGACTTTCTGTGTATCTGGCCTGAATTGTTGACTTTCTGTGTATCTGTCCTGAACTGTTGACTTTCTGTGTATCTGGCCTGAATTGTTGGCTTTCTGTGTATCTGGCCTGAATTGTTGACTCTGTGTATCTGGCCTGAATTGTGGACTTTCTGTGTATCTGGCCTGAATTGTTGGCTTTCTGTGTATCAGGCCTGAAGTGTTGACTTTCTGTGTATCTGGCCTGAATTGTTGACTTTCTGTGTATCTGGCCTGAATTGTTGGCTTTCTCTGTATCTGGCCTGAATTGTTGACTCTGTGTATCTGGCCTGAATTGTTGACTTTCTGTGTATCTGGCCTGAATTGTTGGCTTTCTGTGTATCAGGCCTGAATTGTTGACTTTCTGAGTATCGGGCCTGAAGTGTTGACTTTCTGTGTATCTGGCCTGAATTGTTGACTTTCTGTGTATCTGGCCTAAATTGTTGACTTTCTGTGTATCTGGCCTGAATTGTTGACTTTCTGTGTATCAGGCCTGAATTGTTGACTTTCTGTGTATCTGGCCTGAATTGTTGACTTTCTGTGTTTATGGCCAGAATTTTTTTATTTCTGTGTATGGCCCATATTTTTAATTTCTGGGAAAGGCTGTATAGGGCTGTACACGTAGAACATGACCTTTCTACTTGCAATGCCAATCTTCCAGATGAGCTATGTGAGTCCCTTTGTTCAAACTACAATATTTTGTATAAATAATTTACATGTATAAATAATGATGACAATGTCATGTTTGTTTATTTTTCAGGATGTACTGGACTCGAAGAACAGTGCCATTAAAGATTTGCAGTATGAACTGGCTAGAGTGTGCAAGGTCGGATAAACAGCTGTACCATATATCATATATAGTCGAATAGCGTGTGTGTGCGCACACACATGCACGCATGCAGGCACATGCATGCACGCACGCACGCATGCATGCACACTCAACACAGGCACATGGGCACATGCATGTACACACACAAACGCACGCGCACACACGCACAGTGTTAATACCACCCTGGTATTCAGCCACATCTTCCACCCTGGTCTTCAACCACATCTTTAACTCAAATGTATTTAAGCAATCGATTCAAAATCTTTAAAGCAATTTGACAAAAATATGTTGTTTCCCAAGACAGCAACAAATCTAAGTCAAATTATTTTTTTAAATATTGAACAGAACTAAATAAATGGTAAGTGTATTTTTCTATCTGTGGCTTTTCGCTAGTGTGACTGTTTTGCGATGAGGATACATGTATTTGTCATGTTAATCATTTCACTGAGTATTTTCTTTACAATACCAAACTTATTCTGCTGAATATTTTGAAATTAAATTGACTGCAAGCGGTTGCTGCCTTAGGCAGCAACGGCTTCCAGTCAAATTAATTTCAAAATATTCAACAGTTTTCCAGTGTGGTTGTCTTCAAAATGCGGTATGGGGAATTCATCAGTGAAAGGGTTAATCATTTAGTTTGTTTAACTTAATTAAATTAAACATTTACATATAATAATAATAATAATAATAATAATAATAATAATAATAATAATAATAATGTACGTTTATTTTCATCATTGTAGGCACATAATGATTTACTCCATACATACGAAGCGAAGCTGGAGCAGTTTGGAATACCGACAGAGGAGCTGGGCTTCAAACCTCTGGAGAGTTCAGTTGGTGGTCAACCATTGGGTCACGGTCCAGCTGGGCTGGTATCTGCACCGTCATAATCTACACTATATTATTATTACCATCATTGTATTAAAAATAAATGATTCTGTCAGACCAAGTGATTAGGTTCTATCTTCATTTTTAATGTGTTGAGAGGGGTGGGGTTGGGGTAGTGGGGCTGGTGGGGTATATATATATAGATTAATAATTACTTGGAAAGTCACAACAAGTCTAAAGGTATTATCAATTCAAAGGAATACCATAATTTAAGTATTTTATAAACATGCTCATATAGCATATGTTATAAATTGGGTAATAATAATAATAATAATAATAATAATAATAATAATAATAATGTTAAAGACTAGAAGCAAAGATTGGCATTATCATTGTGATCTTAGGTACAGTAACTGTATTCTTTAACATTTTCAATTACAAATCCCTGAAAATTTAAGATTTATAGCATATTCAGTTGGGTATTTTCTAATTAATATGACTGGAAGCCATTGCTGCCTAAGGCAGCAATGGCTTCCAGTCAAATTAATTTCAAATGTTCAACAGCTTTCCTGTTTGTTTGCCCTGAGATGTGAGATATTTGGAATTTATGGATGAAAGGGTTAGCATGATTAACCAGCTCACGAGGTAGGGCTATAATTTTCACCCGAATGATAATAATCTTCACGATAAAGAACGTGTCTCAATTTCAAGACAGCTGTACAGAAAAGCTGTTCAATACTTTGAAACTAATTTGACTAGCACCATAGGCAACAACAACTCCCAAGTTAAATTTGTTTCAAAATATTCTAAATAATAATAATATTCTTTACATTATCAAGAATTTTTCATTTGTGATCTGTAATTGTTAAAGTTGATCGGCTTGTGATGTGGCCAATATCCTCTGAATTTAACAGCGTCGATCATGAAATTAAAGGTTCTCAATTTCATGGCAACCATTCATGTTAGTTGTTGAAGAATTATGAAACTAATTTGGCTGGAAGCTTCAAACCAAATTACTTTCATAATATTGAACAGAATATTTCTTACATTGCGCAGAACCTGCCCTGTTTGGTCTATGGCGCTGAAAGGGTTAATCATCTATAATTCGTAGTGGACATTTTACACGGGAGGTAACTCTTGAAAGGATTGATTTAAAATGTCTTATAATATATATGTATGTATGTATGTACTTGAAAACATTCCACTCCCTTGGCTGATATGTTTATGAGCCATATCAGTTTTAACCCTTTAATAATAAAATTTGGTTGAGAGAATTCTAGTTTTCTCATGGTAAATTTCCATTTGTTGGCCAAAAGACTATTTTTGAAAATTTACCACTAGAATTCATGCCTGACTCGGTTATCGAGCCAGTCGTTCCAATGGTAAATTTTCAAAAATAGTCTTCTCTTGGCCTTCAAATTGACATTTCGCAAAACCACTACAGAGGCCGGTTTTGGCGGGCTTGTCCATTAATGGGTTAAGTGGATATATCTGTGGAAAGGTTATAACAAGTCATTCCCCAAGTTGTCTCTCCTAACCATATTCACCTGATCATAGAAGACTCTACAGTATTAATTGTTATCACCCTTGTACAGGTAGGTTTTATAATGTGTCGATGCTTATGTAAGACTATATGTATGATTTTATCTGTCCATAAGATATATGTTTTATGCATTGATGTGATGATGATACCTTGCCGGAATAAAATGTATTATTTATTTATTTCATTAAATTATACAAAGTCTCTTTCTGGTGTTCTATCTATTATATGAAAAGTTATCCATATTCACTATTTTTAAGTTGAATGACAAGTTTTTATCTTCTTTCAACATGCCATTGCAGTGTCTTCATCAAGATTTTATGGAAATCTTACTTTGACATAAAAACTTGAATTTTTAGGGCCCCCGCGTTTCAATTGAAATATGGATATAAAAGAGACGGAGCAATCAAATTTACTGTAATCCACTAACCAATGTGTTTAGGAGCATCAGCCTTCCTGGCTCCTTGAAATCCTGAATGTCTCACCATTTGGGCGGGTGGGTGTGGTGGCTGATTCATTTTGAATGTCGTGAACAACTGATGAATCCCACTGAAAATGAGAAGTGTATATGTGTAGTAAGTATACAGAAAGATCCTTGATAAAGAGGTTTGGACAGAATTTGGTTTGGTTTTTTTTCAAAAATCAAAAGAAGCCTGGCAAAGGCGTCACTAAAGACGTGCTTATTATAACATGAAATTTGCCTGTGTGACATGTCCTTAGGGTCACAAGATGCTGTCACTCAAGTGTCTGGCAGCATAAGGAAATATGACACAGGCTCACTGTGGAAATGGCGTATAGCTCTGTCATAAAAAGTTTAAAATGTGTGAATTGAATGTTTTTTGTTTTGATGAATCATTATGGTGAGTATTTTGAAACTAATTTCACTGGGAACAGCAACAGTCCCCAGTCTCTTTCTGGTGTATATAGTCCAACACGTAGCTAGAAATGGGTGGGCGATAGCTAGAATTGGGCAGGCAATAACTAGAAATGGGCTGGCAATAACTAGAAATGTGCTGGCAATAACCAGAAATGGGCAGGCAATAAATAGAAATGGGCAGGCAATAACTAGAAATGGGCAGTCAATAACTAGAAATGGGCTGGCAATAACTAGAAATGGGCAGGCAATAACTAGAAATGGGCTGGCAATAACTAGAAATGGGCAGGCAATAACTAGAAATAGGCTGGCAATAACTAGAAATGGGCAGGCAATAACTAGAAATGGGCTGGCAATAACCAGAAATGGGCAGGCAATAAATAGAAATGGGCAGGCAATAACTAGAAATGGGATGGCAATAACTAGAAATGGGCTGGCAATAACTAGAAATGGGATGGCAATAACTAGAAATGGGCTGGCAATAACTAGAAATGGGATGGCAATAACTAGAAATGGGATGGCAATAACTAGAAATGGGCTGGCAATAACTAGAAATGGGATGGCAATAACTAGAAATGGGCTGGCAATAACTAGAAATGGGATGGCAATAACTAGAAATGGGCTGGCAATAACTAGAAATGGGCTGGCAATAACTAGAAATGGGCTGGCAATAACTAGAAATGGGCTGGCAATAACTAGAATTGGGCAGGCAATAACTAGAAATGGGCTGGCAATAACTAGAAATGGGCTGGCAATAACTAGAAATGGGCAGGCAATAACTAGAAATGGGCTGGCAATAACTAGAAATGTGCAGGCAATAACTAGAAATGTGCTGGCAATAACTAGAAATGGGCTGGCAATAACTAGAAATGGGCTGGCAATAACTAGAAATGGGCTGGCAATAACTAGAAATTGGCAGGCAATAACTAGAAATGGGTGGGGCATATCTAGAACTATATCTATATTATTGAATATGTGTTTGCGCCTTTGGATGTATTAAGAAAGTGTTAGGCTCATAGTGAATGTCTAAGAGATGATGTATGTAATGGTACTGTCCGTCCAGACAGAATGGCTTCTGGATGATAACTACATTAAGGTTAGAATTATCATAAACCATTGGTCTATGTCTAAAGAAGAAAGATAATGAAATCAACGGTGATGATGCTCGCCAGTCACTGGTGGCCATCCTGAAAATCAGTCTCCTGATGATAACTCCAGCTAATTAAAGTGTCAGATGGTGTTTCTACTGACGTATCTCTGGGGATGAAACATTTGATAATGACCCAAAATCTAATATGCCCATCTGTCACCAAAAGCCATTTAGAGCCTTTAATGGTCAAGATTTTTCAAGAAAATTAAAATCTGTTATTAATGAATGTCTATTTGCAGGCCAAGAGAAGAATATTTTTGAAAATTCACCACTGGATTGACTGGCTTGTTAACAGCCAGTAATTCCAGTGGGAATATTATAATAAAATAGTCATCTCTTGGCCTACAAACACCAGTGCAATGACTGTTTCTGGCTGGCATGACCATTGAAGTGTTAATGTTAACCCTGTTAACACTTACCACTCTGATGTCAAAATTTTTAATTTTCAAATTAAATTACAAGATGAACTGGTGTTCATTTTCGTACAAAATTTGGTGGAAGATGGCGCTGTCATAGACAGCGACATCGTCCACCAAAATTGTTGAAAATGTACGCCAGTTTCTCATCTATTGACACTGTAAAAGATAGAATATTGACATCAGTGTACTAAGGGTTAATAACTGGGCTACAATTTTTTAGATCAGATGAGATCTGTGGAAGAAATCTATCGAAATTAGCGATGATCCAAAATTAAATTTACCAGCAATAGATACTTCATAGATTCCTCTAAGTCTGTCTAGAGATGAGCCATCTTGAAATCCAGTATGGCCGCCAAACACGTGATAAGCTGTGATATTTAGTCATTAATACTATGCACAAAATTTAGTCCTTACTGATTGCATTTTTCATGACTTATTCAGGACTTAGAGGATGCTAGTAAGGCACTGGTAGACATCCCGGAAAATTGAAATGCCTGTGTATTATGCAATGTATGAGGAGCTTTTATTAATTAAAATTTTAAGTTCAGCATACATAATACTACATAAATATTTATTATGAGCTGCTAAATTGCCCATAAAATAAACAGATTTTAGAAAACAACTTTATCTGATGGAGAATGACCCCAATAATAGATCTGTCAATAGATTATTTTAATCATTGAATAACCAGTCCCTTTAATTCAAACAACCATACAGGAAAGGTGTTGAATATTTTGAAATGAATGGCAGCAACATCTCCCAGTCAAATTAGTTTCAAAATATTCAGCAGAATATTCCTTACTTCATAAATCAATTGAATATGTCCTGTTTTAGTGGTTCTGGCCTGTTAGTGTTCTAAGGTGTCTGGCCTGTTAGGGTTTTCAGGTGTCTGGCCTGTTAGTGTTCTAAGGTGTCTGGCCTGTTAGGGTTTTCAGGTGTCTGGCCTGTTAGTGTTCTAAGGTGTCTGGCCTGTTAGGGTTTTCAGGTGTCTGGCCTGTTATTGTTCTAAGGCATCTGGCCTGTTAGGGTTTTCAGGTGTCTGGCCTGTTAGTGTTTTCAGGGGTCTGGCCTGTTAGGGTTTTCAGAGCTCTGGCCTGTTAGGGTTTTCAGGGGTCTGGCCTGTTAGGGTTCTAGTGGACCTGGTCAGTGAGGGCTTTAAGGGATCTTTCCAGTAAGCATTTTAATGCGTCTCGCTGGTGAGGGTTTTAAGGGGTCTGGCCTGTTAGGGTTTCCAGGGGTCTGGCTTGTTAGAGGTTTAGTGGGTCTCGCCGGTGAGGGTTTTAAGGTATCTGGCCAGTAAGCATTTTAATGGGTCTCGCTGGTGAGGGTTTTAAGGGGTCTGATCTGTTAGGGTTTTAAGGGATCTGGCCTGTTAGAGGTTTAATGGGTCTCGCCGGTGAGGGTTTTAAGGGATTTCACCAGTGAGGGTTTTAAGGGATCTGGCCTGTTATGGTTTTAAGGGATCTGGACATTGAGGGTTTTAGTGGGTCTCGCCGGTGAGGGTTTTAAGGGGTCTGACTGGTGAGGGTTTTAAGTGGTCTGGCCAGTGAGGGTTTTAAGTGGTCTGGCCGGTGAGGGTTTTAGCAGGTCTGGCCAGTGAGGGTTTTAACGGGTCTGGCTGGTGAAGTTTTAATAGGTCTGTCGGGTGAGGGTTTTAGTGGGTCTGGCGGGTGAGGGTTTTAGCAGGTCTGGCCAGTGAGGGTTTTAGCAGGTCTGGCCGGTGAGGGTTTTAGCGGGTCTGGCCGGTGAAGTTTTAATAGGTCTGGTGGGTGAGGGTTTTAGCGGGTCTGGCGGGTGAGGGTTTTAGCGGGTCTGGCCGGTGATGGTTTTAATGGGTCTGGCTGGTGAGGGTGTTAATGGGTCTGGCGGGTAAGGGGTTTAGCGGGTGGGGATTTTAGTGGGTCTGGCCAGTGGGGGTTTAATGGGTCTGGCCAGTGGGGTCTTAATGGGTCTGGCCGGTGAGGGTTTTAATGGTCTGGCAGATGAGGGTTTAGTGGGTCTGGCGGGTGAGGGTTTTAATGGGTCTGCCCAGTGAGGGTTTTAACGGTTCTGGCTAGTGAGGGTTTTAACGGGTCTGCCCAGTGAGGGTTTTAACGGGTCTGGCTATTGAGGGTTTTAATGGGTCTGGCTAGTGAGGGTTTTAACAGGTCTGGTTGGTGAGGGTTTTAATGGGTCTGGTTGATGAGGGTTTTAATGGGTCTGGTTGGTGTGGGTTTCAATTGGTCTGGTCAGTGAGGGTTTTAACAGATCTGGCTGGTGAGGGGATGGGTGAGTCTGGCCGGTGAGGGGATGGGTGAGTCTGGCCGGTGAGGGGATGAGTGAGTCTGGCTGGTGAGGGTTTTAACCGGTCTGGCTGATGAGGGGGATGGGTGAGTCTGGCTGGTGAGGGCATGGGTGAGTCTGGCTGGTGAGGGGATGGGTGAGTCTGGCCGGTGAGGGGATGGGTGAGTCTGGCCGGTGAGGGGATGGGTGAGTAAGGTACTGTATGTATGTCTGGCTGGTGAGGGGATGGGTGAGTCTGGCCGGTGAGGGGATGAGTGACTAAGGTACTGTATGTAGGCCTGGCTGGTGAGGGGATGGGTGAGTCTGGCCAGTGAGGGGATTAGTGAGTAAGTACTGTATGTATGTCTGGCTGGTGAGGGGATGGGTGAGTCTGGCCGGTGAGGGGATGGGTGAGTCTGGCCAGTGAGGGGATGAGTGAGTAAGTACTGTATGTATGTCTGGCTGGTGAGGGGATGAGTGACTAAGGTACAGTATGTAGGCCTGGCTGGTGAGGGGATGGGTGAGTCTGGCCGGTGAGGGGATGAGTGACTAAGGTACTGTATGTAGGCCTGGCTGGTGAGGGGATGGGTGAGTCTGGCCAGTGAGGGGATGAGTGAGTAAGTACTGTATGTAGGTCCTTCTGGTGAGGGGATGGGTGTATCTGGCCAATGAGGGGATGGGCAAGTCTGGCTGGTGAGGGGATGGGTGAGTCTGGCCGGTGAGGGGATGAGTGACTAAGGTACTGTATGTAGGCCTGGCTGGTGAGGGGATGGGTGAGTCTGGCCAGTGAGGGGATGAGTGAGTAAGTACTGTATGTAGGTCCTTCTGGTGAGGGGATGGGCGAGTCTGGCTTGATGAGGGGATGGGTGACTCTGGCCGGTGAGGGGACAGGTGAGTCTGGCTGGTGAGGGGATGGGTGTATCTGGCCGATGAGGGGATGGGTGAGTCTGGCCGGTGAGGGGATGGGTGAGTCTGGCCGGTGAGGGGATGGTTGAGTCTGGCCGGTGAGGGGATGGGTGAGTCTGGCTGGTGAGTGGATGGGTGAGTCTGGCTGGTATGGGGATGGGTGAGTCTGGCTGGTGAGGGGATGGGTGAGTCTGGCTGGTGAGGGGATGGGTGAGTCTGGCTGGTGAGGGGATGGGTGAGTCTGGCCGGTGAGGGGATGAGTGAGTCTGGCCGGTGAGGGGATGGGTGAGTCTGGCCGGTGAGGGGATGGGTAAGTCTGGCCGGTGAGGGGATGGGTGAGTCTGGCCAGTGAGGGGATGGGTGAGTCTGGCCGGTGAGGGGATGAGTGAGTCTGGCCGGTGAGGGGATGGGTGAGTCTGGCCGGTGAGGGGATTGGTGAGTCTGGCCGGTGAGGGGATGGTTGAGTGGCTGGTGAGGGGATGGGTGAGTCTGGCCGGTGAGGGGATGGGTGAGTCTGGCCGGTGAGGGGATGGGTGAGTCTGGCCGGTGAGGGGATGGGTGAGTCTGGCCGGTGAGGGGATGGGTGAGTCTGGCCGGTGAGGGGATGGGTGAGTCTGGCCGGTGAGGGGATGGGTGAGTCTGGCCGGTGAGGGGATGGGTGAGTCTGGCCGGTGAGGGGATGGGTGAGTCTGGCCGGTGAGGGGATGGGTGAGTCTGGCCGGTGAGGGGATGGGTGAGCCTGGCCGGTGAGGGGATGGGTGAGCCTGGCCGGTGAGGGGATGGGTGAGCCTGGCCGGTGAGGAGATGAGTGAGTAAGGTACTGTATGTAGGCAGTGTTGGAATGTAATTTAACCCTTTTACTGATACATTCCATGTATCTCAGTCTCAAGACAAACAAACAGGAAATTGGGAATATTTTGAAATTAATAGGACTGAATGAAGGCAGTAATTGCTTCCAGTTATATTAATTTCAAAATATTCATTTGAATATGCTATACCTCACAAAGAACTTAGTTTTTCTGGTGTTTGTCATTGAAAGTGTTAATTACTTGGGTACAGTACAGGAAAAGACAAAAATCCTTAGAAATTATTGGGGTTTTCCAGTATTCTGGATCATAGCAGATGTATTTATTTGGTTTTCAGAAAATCACTGACCATTTCAACCCTACCATATGTAGTCTATGTGTGGCACATTATTTATGATATAAAAAGGATTATGCTGATTATTTTGAAAACCATGTGACCAGGGCCGAACTTAAGGCAGTGCAACACGTGCATTTGCACGAGTCCCCCAAATTTCCACCAGTTACAAAGAATTTTGACTTCAAATTACACGCACACCTATAAGACTGATGTGGCCAAATCTAGTGGCGTAGCAATTATAGAGCACACCCATTGCGCACCCCCCCCCCCCACCCTACCCCACCCACAACAGCGTGGAAGCCCAAACATTCAAATAGCCCTGTGATTCTATGAATACTATTATTTTAAGTACTCTGTAAATATTGTATATTTATGTTGGTCATATGTCACAATGTGACCAGGGTTTGTAACGAAATGAAATTTGTTTAGAGTCCGAGAGAAACTTATTCAGTCCTCAACACCTCATGATCAGTGTCATCGTGCTATTGCACGATCCTCGCCCTCCCACTACGTTCCCGCATCGACCAGCATCGACCAGCGTAGCTATGTGAGTGGTCGTATGTTATAGTACGATGGATCAGTGTCCGATCTAAAAATAGAGGGGTGACGAATCATCTGTGTCTTGATATATCTTTACTAGGCCTGTATGTGTAAGATAACGCAATGCCCATATATATATATATATATATATATATATATATATATATATATATGGGCATTGCGTTATCTTACACATACAGGCCTAGTAAAGATATATATATATGCAACAGCTTCCAGTTCAGTTAGTTATAAAGAAATTGTACAGCTTACTTTTATGGTGGCTTACAATTCATCCTGAGTATTCGTAGTTAGGTTCCGGGTCTAATGTAACAACAGTTTGGTATGACATTGGGTCACCGGGCCCCGGTTTTATAGACCATAGAAAAAAAAATATTAGGTACGGTAAACTAGATAAATGTTCTACATAGCCAAAGATTAATATTTGCCTCCAGAAATGTGGGAGATGCCCTCTGAGAGCATCTGGATTAAAACATTTTTTCCAGGGGAACACCCCCAGACCTCCACCCCTCTGGATTGTTTTCCAGTTGAGGGTTTTACATACATCTTGAGGGATGGGGAACCTTGTCACGCCTGCTACCCCCCCCCCCCCACAGTCTTCTGACCTCAGGGCACCCAATGGCATTATGGTACAAACGGGACACTAGCTTTCTCATGATCCTACCCTTGTACAAGGAGGGCCCCGGGTAAGAACCTTGTACAGGGAGGGTCCCTGGCAGGGTTGGCTTGATTTAAATCAATTGATTTATATCATGATTTAAATCATGATTTAAATCACTCGATTTTTATCGAAAAAATCGTGATTTAAATCAGTTTTGCAAAAATAGAGGAATTTTCAAGTAATTAATTCAATTAACAGTAATTTTGTTAAATTAAAGTAACATAATTATTTTACTGCTTCCATGGCACTTGAACATCAACACAAAATAGAATTATACACTTAATTGCTCATATTTGTCATCAGCAAGACTAGACCCAGTGCACGAGTCCACATCTACAATCTACATACTTGAGGTTCATGTACACAGTACATCACACATGTGTACAAAGTATGATCATTAAGTATGTGTAAGCTGTAAAGAAGAGGAGAATTCCATGAGCGTACATGTCACTACATGACCATTAAAGCAATAGTGTACATGAAAAGTCATGTATGGGCCAGTATGGCTATTACTATTAGTCTAATTCCAAAAGCACACTCTTTTAAAGCAAGACACTGTCTCTTTTTTCAGCTATGACATGCGTCTGGAGTCACTCTGGAGTGTCATTGAGTGTCTCGATTACTATTGGCTAGTGCTTATCAAGTTGGACTTTTGGGCTCCATTTTATTTAACACTAAAACAATAAAGATTGAAATGTTATTAAATTAAGTAGTTTACTACAACTTCAAAAATCAAAATCAGTAATTGCTGAAACTGGCAAGAAACTATATACATTGTAACACGTAAACACATCATTACATTACATTAACCCTTAGCACACTGATGTAGGAGTTTTAATTTTTCAAAATAAACATAACCCCTAGCACTCTGGAGCATGATAATTTAAATTTTCAAATTAAATTTAAAGATAAACTGGTGTACAATTTGCAACAATTTTTGTGGACGATGCTGCTGTCTGTGACAGCACCATCTTCCACAAAATTTGTTGAAAAACGTACACCAGTTTATCTTTAAATTTAATTTGAAATTTAAAAATTTCGACATCAGTGTGCTAAGGGTTAAAGATAAACTGGTGTACATTTTTCAACAAATTTGGTGGATGATAGAGCTGTCGCAGACAGCAACATCGTCCACCAAAATTGTTGAAAAATGTACACCAGTTTATCAATTTTAATTTGAGCATATTTTTAAAGACAGAAGTTAACAAGGTTGATAGACTTCATAGATTTTGTGCATCTAATTAGGGCTAATTCGTTAGATTTATGCATTGCATCATTTCTGTCCTATTGCTACTCACTGTATCTGTGATGCAATTGTGAACAAAATTGAAAAATCGTTGCTAATATGACGTAATATATAAATTTTGAACTCTATATATTATTAGTTCAAACAGTGATAATTAAAGAATAGACATCCCATCATTCGTAACATAATAAACATATTGAATATTTTGAAAGCAATTTCACTGAAAACCGTTGCTGACTTAGGCAGCAACGGCTTCCAGTGAAATTGCTTTCAAAATATTCAATATGTTATGAATGATGGGATGCATATTCTTTAATTATTCACAATTAAGTGATTAACCAGAACACTCGATATATTGACTATTGAGATACCGCAATTTTTTTATAATAACGATATCGATATTCTCTCAAGCAATATCGCGCAAACCTAACTGAGTCACAGATAGATGTGTCTGTCATCACTTTTCACTTTCAGTTTTCAATAATGCTGCAATTGTACTTCACTAGTCTAGTCAACAATCATCATTCAACTGAAACCGGAAGTCATTTTCTTTGTCACAGTTTAGGGACCGAAAAAGAAATACTAGTTTAGCCGCTTTTAAAGTTCCAAGTTTGTTTCTCAACTTACTCTGCACGAGCCCATAGCTGGAGAACACGCGCTCGACACCAGCTGACGCCGCCACAGCTGACATCAGACGCTGAGTGAATTCAAATGCTTCCAACAGATCATCCTCGAAGTCACGTCTGTGCGACTTCCACCAATGAAGAGAGGTTACTCCATTAACAACTTCGTCGTTAAATTTAAGAATGTGAAATGGTGGTGCCATGGCCTCGAATTTGATTACCAAAGTCATCAAACCAGGGATTTCGGATGCTACGGTGAGTGCAGTTTCACGTTCTTGCTGAGTCAAGTTTCGACCACGGTATTTAGGGTGGAGTAGATTGGCCAGCATGTGGTGAGGTGTCACAGCTTGTTGATAACGCTTATCGGCCGCACGCTTTGTTGAATTATTAGTGTCATTATGCAGGGCCGTTTTTACATCTTTCCATAATTCAACTGCTTCTGCTATTGTGCAATTGTCCGATTGAGCTTTATCGAGAGCGCAAGCTACTGGTTTCAAACAAAGTCGGTATTCATCTGCAGAACGTTTGATTACTACATTACGAACTTTATTGGCAATGGCAACATCTATGCGGTCAGTATGTCCATCACAGATTGTCACAAGTGTCGGCCATGCCTCACAATACGAGTTTAAACAATCGTACATTGTGTTCCACCTTGTATCTGCTGGCATCACTAACTTTCTGCACGATGATTGGCGTATTTGGGCACTAGCAAAGTGGTTATTTCGGAAATACTTCACAACTTGTGTGACATGCTCCTTAACATTACCCATTTCTAAGTCCTTTGAAGTCAGATTTAGAAGATGAGGCGTGCATCCATACGCAATCATGTTGAAACCCAGTCGTTCTTTCAAGAACTCTCGCATCTTTGCTACATTAGCAGCATTGTCTGTGACGATACTACATATAATGCACCCAAAATCATTGTGCGTGTTTTCAATTGTCTGCTTCGCAATGTCATAAAGATATTCCGCTGTGTGAGGATGTCCAGAGGTGTCCGTAGTATCCACTAAGTAAATATCACCTAAGCAGGTCGTCACTGTAGCACATACGATAGGCTCGTTATGAATATTGCTCCAACCGTCTAATGCTAGACAGACAAGTTCACCTTCCAAATTTTTTCTCGCCTTCTCCCGCTCTTCTGTGTAGATAACATCCAAATATTTCCCCCCTATGTCCTTTCTGGATGGTGGTTGATAGCCTGGTCGTAAATCTTTTACAAGGTTTATAAAATGTCTATTTTCTACTAAGCGAAATGGGGAGTTCGTAGCATACACCATCCTAGCTACATCACGATCTAATTCACCACGTTTTTCTGCTGAAGTTCTGATGACATAATTCTGTAGACCATAATTCAGCTTGGGTATCTTAGCGGCCAATGTACCAGCAGCTAATTGACCGTGCACTGGGCGCTTCACTGCCGCTGAAGCAGAACTTGAAGTTGACAGAGGTTCAACTTCCATCACCACCACATCGTTTTGATCAACAACAGTTTCAACGCGCTGCTGCTGCTCAGATTGAGATGAAGTCCCCGTTTCTGTTGCGGCTACAGCTAGACCTTGAAGTGCTGGTGTTGGTGGACCTGTGCAATTGGCTGCATGTTTTTTTAACCGCTCTGGGATACCTTGGAGTTCGTGTCGGCAGACCTTGCAGACAGCCCGGACACCGGCCTTATCTGGGGTCTTCACTTTCTCATAATGAATCCATATTGGATCTTGTTTTCGGCCGGAGTTAGACATTTTGCTAATTATGGAATTGAAAATATTTCATAGCCTTTGTCACTTAAGCAGTTTTGACTGTATTTTTCAAGAATGAAAAAATGCTTTTCTATTGCATCATTTAAAAAAAATGATGCAATAAAAAAATGATGCAATAGAAAAATGATGCAATAAAAAAATGATGCAATAAAAAATGATGCAATAATAATACTGTTAAAACTGCTTAAGCGAACAAAGTTTTTTTGTATTAAGAAACCAGCAAGCTTAAAATTCAGTTAAAAATAAGTCATAAAAATACCACTTTATTCAGTTCCAAAATACAGTTTAGCAATGCATCTGGACCTGTATTAAGAGACCACCTGTCTTAAGAGACCACCTTCTGCGACTCCCACAGCCAGTGTCTTAATACAGGTTTCACTGTATAAGTTTTACGTAATTTCCTGGGATGTCGCGAATAAAAATCGATTTAAATCATTGAAATCGATTTAAATCATTGCATCATTTTTTATTGCATCATTTTTTTATTGCATCATTTTTCTATTGCATCATTTTTTTATTGCATCATTTTTTTTAAATGATGCAATAGAAAAGCATTTTTTCATTCTTGAAAAATACAGTCAAAACTGCTTAAGTGACAAAGGCTATGAAATATTTTCAATTCCATAATTAGCAAAATGTCTAACTCCGGCCGAAAACAAGATCCAATATGGATTCATTATGAGAAAGTGAAGACCCCAGATAAGGCCGGTGTCCGGGCTGTCTGCAAGGTCTGCCGACACGAACTCCAAGGTATCCCAGAGCGGTTAAAAAAACATGCAGCCAATTGCACAGGTCCACCAACACCAGCACTTCAAGGTCTAGCTGTAGCCGCAACAGAAACGGGGACTTCATCTCAATCTGAGCAGCAGCAGCGCGTTGAAACTGTTGTTGATCAAAACGATGTGGTGGTGATGGAAGTTGAACCTCTGTCAACTTCAAGTTCTGCTTCAGCGGCAGTGAAGCGCCCAGTGCACGGTCAATTAGCTGCTGGTACATTGGCCGCTAAGATACCCAAGCTGAATTATGGTCTACAGAATTATGTCATCAGAACTTCAGCAGAAAAACGTGGTGAATTAGATCGTGATGTAGCTAGGATGGTGTATGCTACGAACTCCCCATTTCGCTTAGTAGAAAATAGACATTTTATAAACCTTGTAAAAGATTTACGACCAGGCTATCAACCACCATCCAGAAAGGACATAGGGGGGAAATATTTGGATGTTATCTACACAGAAGAGCGGGAGAAGGCGAGAAAAAATTTGGAAGGTGAACTTGTCTGTCTAGCATTAGACGGTTGGAGCAATATTCATAACGAGCCTATCGTATGTGCTACAGTGACGACCTGCTTAGGTGATATTTACTTAGTGGATACTACGGACACCTCTGGACATCCTCACACAGCGGAATATCTTTATGACATTGCGAAGCAGACAATTGAAAACACGCACAATGATTTTGGGTGCATTATATGTAGTATCGTCACAGACAATGCTGCTAATGTAGCAAAGATGCGAGAGTTCTTGAAAGAACGACTGGGTTTCAACATGATTGCGTATGGATGCACGCCTCATCTTCTAAATCTGACTTCAAAGGACTTAGAAATGGGTAATGTTAAGGAGCATGTCACACAAGTTGTGAAGTATTTCCGAAATAACCACTTTGCTAGTGCCCAAATACGCCAATCATCGTGCAGAAAGTTAGTGATGCCAGCAGATACAAGGTGGAACACAATGTACGATTGTTTAAACTCGTATTGTGAGGCATGGCCGACACTTGTGACAATCTGTGATGGACATACTGACCGCATAGATGTTGCCATTGCCAATAAAGTTCGTAATGTAGTAATCAAACGTTCTGCAGATGAATACCGACTTTGTTTGAAACCAGTAGCTTGCGCTCTCGATAAAGCTCAATCGGACAATTGCACAATAGCAGAAGCAGTTGAATTATGGAAAGATGTAAAAACGGCCCTGCATAATGACACTAATAATTCAACAAAGCGTGCGGCCGATAAGCGTTATCAACAAGCTGTGACACCTCACCACATGCTGGCCAATCTACTCCACCCTAAATACCGTGGTCGAAACTTGACTCAGCAAGAACGTGAAACTGCACTCACCGTAGCATCCGAAATCCCTGGTTTGATGACTTTGGTAATCAAATTCGAGGCCATGGCACCACCATTTCACATTCTTAAATTTAACGACGAAGTTGTTAATGGAGTAACCTCTCTTCATTGGTGGAAGTCGCACAGACGTGACTTCGAGGATGATCTGCTGGAAGCATTTGAATTCACTCAGCGTCTGATGTCAGCTGTGGCGGCGTCAGCTGGTGTCGAGCGCGTGTTCTCCAGCTATGGGCTCGTGCAGAGTAAGTTGAGAAACAAACTTGGAACTTTAAAAGCGGCTAAATTAGTATTTCTTTTTCGGTCCCTAAACTGTGACAAAGAAAATGACTTCCGGTTTCAGTTGAATGATGATTGTTGACTAGACTAGTGAAGTACAATTGCAGCATTATTGAAAACTGAAAGTGAAAAGTGATGACAGACACATCTATCTGTGACTCAGTTAGGTTTGCGCGATATTGCTTGAGAGAATATCGATATCGTTATTATAAAAAAATTGCGGTATCTCAATAGTCAATATATCGAGTGTTCTGGTTAATCACTTAATTGTGAATAATTAAAGAATATGCATCCCATCATTCATAACATATTGAATATTTTGAAAGCAATTTCACTGGAAGCCGTTGCTGCCTAAGTCAGCAACGGTTTTCAGTGAAATTGCTTTCAAAATATTCAATATGTTTATTATGTTACGAATGATGGGATGTCTATTCTTTAATTATCACTGTTTGAACTAATAATATATAGAGTTCAAAATTTATATATTACGTCATATTAGCAACGATTTTTCAATTTTGTTCACAATTGCATCACAGATACAGTGAGTAGCAATAGGACAGAAATGATGCAATGCATAAATCTAACGAATTAGCCCTAATTAGATGCACAAAATCTATGAAGGTATGCAAAAGTCATCATTGTCTAAGTCTATCAACCTTGTTAACTTCTGTCTTTAAAAATATGCTCAAATTAAAATTGATAAACTGGTGTACATTTTTCAACAATTTTGGTGGACGATGTTGCTGTCTGCGACAGCTCTATCATCCACCAAATTTGTTGAAAAATGTACACCAGTTTATCTTTAACCCTTAGCACACTGATGTCGAAATTTTTAAATTTCAAATTAAATTTAAAGATAAACTGGTGTACGTTTTTCAACAAATTTTGTGGAAGATGGTGCTGTCACAGACAGCAGCATCGTCCACAAAAATTGTTGCAAATTGTACACCAGTTTATCTTTAAATTTAATTTGAAAATTTAAATTATCATGCTCCAGAGTGCTAGGGGTTATGTTTATTTTGAAAAATTAAAACTCCTACATCAGTGTGCTAAGGGTTAATGTAATGTAATGATGTGTTTACGTGTTACAATGTATATAGTTTCTTGCCAGTTTCAGCAATTACTGATTTTGATTTTTGAAGTTGTAGTAAACTACTTAATTTAATAACATTTCAATCTTTATTGTTTTAGTGTTAAATAAAATGGAGCCCAAAAGTCCAACTTGATAAGCACTAGCCAATAGTAATCGAGACACTCAATTACACTCCAGAGTGACTCCAGACGCATGTCATAGCTGAAAAAAGAGACAGTGTCTTGCTTTAAAAGAGTGTGCTTTTGGAATTAGACTAATAGTAATAGCCATACTGGCCCATACATGACTTTTCATGTACACTATTGCTTTAATGGTCATGTAGTGACATGTACGCACATGGAATTCTCCTCTTCTTTACAGCTTACACATACTTAATGATCATACTTTGTACACATGTGTGATGTACTGTGTACATGAACCTCAAGTATGTAGATTGTAGATGTGGACTCGTGCACTGGGTCTAGTCTTGCTGATGACAAATATGAGCAATTAAGTGTATAATTCTATTTTGTGTTGATGTTCAAGTGCCATGGAAGCAGTAAAATAATTATGTTACTTTAATTTAACAAAATTACTGTTAATTGTATTAATTACTTGAAAATTCCTCTATTTTTGCAAAACTGATTTAAATCACGATTTTTTCGATAAAAATCGAGTGATTTAAATCATGATTTAAATCATGATATAAATCAATTGATTTAAATCAAGCCAACCCTGTGGTACCATGAAAAAATACCGCGGTACCACGGTATACCGTCATCTGAGCTTGAGGCATGCCACGAAATTAGAACAATTTTTTCCATTTCCTTTTCACTTCCATCTCCAATCAACGGTAAATATAGGTAAAATAAATAAATCGGCTTCCTGATCTAGAGAAGAAAAACATGGCTATTGCGACTGTTTAGTTTCACGATTTTATTAGGTCACTATTTTTATTGACGTAATATCATTCACGGGAATATCGGTCAAAGAGTGTGGGCGACTCGCTAACTATAACCCGCTGTTTGAGACATTGGGGTGCACTATTTTCAGTCTGGATTGTTCTTGCTATTAATGCGTGCGACCAGCAAGCTGTAAATTTTATTTTGGCAGTCGAGCGCGTTGATAAACAGAGTCCAGACAAAATCCGCGAGTATTTAAACTGGGCGAGTGTTGTACGCTTTTATTTCTGTTGGAGTCGTATATTCTGTTACTCGCGAAAACAGGCCTATACACATACATATAACACGACATTGAATATAGCCGATTCCAAAGCTTCTGATAATTACCGAGTACCCGATGTACAGACTCGTTACTCGCCATGCTTCACGTGAACAATGCGTGTAAAAAGCTATTTCGCGAACTTCCGACGTGTAGCCAGTTGAAAAATGAATTACAAAAACTAAAACACTATAATTTTTAGGTGTCGTTACTTAAACTGGATTTAATTCGTAAAGAAATTTCTTAAAACAAGCCAGAAAAATAAAAATAACGACTTCAACGCTGCTCGTTGTTAATAAATTAGCACGTGATCAAAACGGCGCGAGCAAATACTACGTTTTAGTAAATTTTCATTGATAAATTCAGCATAGTAATGTATTTTCCCACGGTCTAGTTCATGAACAACCAATCAGATACGTCTTTGCGAGATCGCTGTTGTGTTTGAACAGCACACAGTTTGTATGCTATTTTGTTATTCTAGCGGTTTGTTCGGTGACAAAATGCTTGGAGTAATAAATTACAAATAATAGAAACGGGAATAGGGAATATATTATAGTGTAATTACTACCGGCGGGCGGCCAGAGAATGAGTTTAGATGTTTTAAATAAAGCAATTTTACCGTGAGACAATTCTGCCTGTCATTATTTTGTAATTGACGTTTGTTTTTACAACGCTTTCACCTGAACTCGGCTAATAGTTAGGGATGCATGTATTTTTGGCACTATTAGCACTTATTTACCATTGGTCAAGTCAGATTTTATGAATATATTTCTCAAACATTGCTCAAACATTGTGGACGGTATTCACGGTATTTGGAAATGTCAACGGTCACGGTATCGGTTCACGGTATACCGCGGTCCTCACGGTACTACCGTCAGACCGCCCAGCTCTACTATCCAGTTCCTTCAGCATTAATAAAGGACTATAACTGGGAGGCATGATATAGACCAATTTGGACAAGATGCACATTAACCCATATAGGTATCAAGGAATGAATGCAGAAGATTGTGCAGAGTAATACTCTAAAAAAAACCAGTGTGAGATTAGTGGACAGATGATACAAATATCACAGAAGGCGATACACCTAGGTATCGTGAGAGACACCAATATCGGGAATAGTCGAGCCACCTGTGAGAACAACCTCAAGAAAGCACATAGATCTCTGTATCGACTGATGGGAGCAGGTATGCATGGCAAAAGAGGCCTTCAACCACTGGTCCTGAGAAGTGTGTTACTAGTTTATTTCATAACAGTCTTGACATACGGCCTGGAGATTGTGGTGCCCAAGAAGAATGACGTAGAGTATCTAGAAAAAATAGTTCCATAGCATACGCAAAAACTTCTTACATTACCAGCCACTGTAGCAACAGTTCCATGTTATTCCTTGTTAGGATCCGGCCAATCGAAGCAATCATAGATGACAAGATACTTATTCTCCTAGGAAATCTCTGCAGGTATAAAGATACGGCTGAGTAGGAATTACTGAATAGGAAGCTGATCTTCAAACCCTTCCTTAAAGATCATTGGATGTGTACTACGAGGCGCCTACTGCCAATGTACCGGTATCAGCAGCCCACATTATCATGGATAACCCCACCTAAGAATGGTTTAGAATGCCTGAAAAAAACAGTGAATAAAATACCAGTTCACACGCCATTTTCTAAATCCAAATATTAGTCTTTCAAGAAATCAATGGGGTTTGCTCTGGTGATTACAGACAGATTTTGGCCTAATGCAAGTTCTCGTGCAGAGGGATGTATTTTCGAAATTTGAATTGAATCCATCCAGGCTAACTGAGGTTATTAAGCAGAAACCAACTATTTTACGATTTTTCAAGAAATCAAGGGGATAACTATGATGGTCCTGGACACAGTTTTGGCGATCGTATGCAATCACCACTGAGGTCTTGTCCTAAGGAGTTGACATTCCAAATTTGATATGAATACCAGCAGGCTAACTGAAGTTATCGAGCCAAAGCAAAATTTTATTTTTCAAGTAATCAATGGGAATAATTCAGATGGATTTGGACATATTTCACCGATATGTAATCCCCACCGAGGTCTTGTCATAAGGAGTTGACAATCTAAATTTGAAATGAATCCATTAAAGCCAACTGAAGTCATCGAGCGGAAAGCACATATTTTACGATTTTTTAAGAAATCAAGGGGGATAACTCTGGTGTGTCTGGACATATTTCACTGATATACAATCCCCACCGAGGTCTTCTCATAAGGAGTTAACATTGCAAATTCGAAATGAATCCATTCAAACTAACTGAAGTTATCAAACGGAAACTAACTGTGGATAGATGGGCCCCGTGTCTATAGTTCCCGTCGATATCGATGGGGTGGGGTGTGTGTGGGTGGTGGGGGTGGAGGACTAATGAAGCAGTAGACAGATACTGGGTAGAGTACCTCAAAGACAAAGTGTGTCTATCTGTCAATAAGGATATCAGCAGAGAGAATAACGCTCAAGAAACCACATCCAGTACGAAAATGTATTAGCAACAGCCCACGTGATGTATATATAGAGCAACAGTTAAAACAATAGATCTTTACCGGAATATTTTAACTACAGGTCAACAGACGATGTCAGAATGTAGTGGTACTTTAGCAGACGCGCCTGCTGTGCCTGGACCAAGTAGAGGCTCTTTGTTATCTATTTTGAAACTAAATTCATGCAGCCAAGTGGTAAATCTAGATTGTTCGCTGGTGGCTTTTTTCCAGGTTTATACTCACATTATATGTAAAATCTTATATCACCAGTCAATAACTTTAAACACAGTTCATTTCGATTGCCTAACTCGTGTATTCATGAGTTATAGTTTTTCATAGGAATTATGAAATTAAAGATGGCTACTTGACCAACCAGATTCTTGTAAATCGGAAGCATGCAGCCCACCCTCATGTTCCTCTACGCACACATTTACATCTCCCCGTCCATTTCGAGCCAGGCACCGTCCACTTCGCAGTGTGTTGAAATGGATTTATACACTTTGAATCCTGAATTCCCAGAATCCCACTTTCAAGGTAACTCTACAGGTAGGCAGTTGAATATTTGGAAACTAATTTGACTGGGTGATATGTATGTTTACTGTATTATGCGATTGTAGTAGTAGAAACATCCTACAGCTGCAATCAGTCCTTCTTCGCTTTTGCCCACCGTGTCTTGTCCTCAGCCGAAATCCTTATCTTCCATTCTTGACTTGAGTGTACAGAGTCCTGCTTTCTTGAAGTCACCTCGTAGCACGCTTAGCAGATTTAGGGCGAATTCCAAGACTCTCTGTGCTGGTTCTCTTCTGGCATCCTTAGCACATGGCCAAACATGGACAATCTTTGCTGGGCGACGTTTACAGACAGCGGCAACGTATTGCACATCTTGTATAGTGCATCTTTGGAAATTATACTGTCTGGCCACCGGTGTCCAGTGATGGTGCGTAGGTGTTTGTGGTGGCAGGCATCGAGTTTGTTTGGAGCTGCCCAGCTGCTACAGTTATACAGCATCAATGATACGGAGGTTGCATTGTATAAACGTAGCCTTTTTATCAAGGGCATCTTTGATCTACAAATTCATAGCTTCCAGAAGGACTGAAAAGCTATGTTCCCCATGACGCAGCTTGCACCAATGCCAGCAGTACTGCAAAGCAGTGAGCCAGGATTTTAATTTTGTCTCCATGGTTCGCCGCCACGAAGTGGATCGTCATTTTCTTTCGTTTCATGCTTTGTAGATAGGTATATGTGGGTGAACTTTGTTTTGGATTCATTCATAAAGATTCTCAATTTTGAGTTTGCTTGCAGCTATTGGGAGAAGTTTATCAAGGGGTTTCTTTTTCTTTTCCTCGTCTATGAAGTCCACATCGTCGGCATATTCCGTCTCTAGCGGCATACCCAGTATTGACACTGGGGGTGGGGTGGGGGTGGGGTGGGGGTGGGGGGGGGGGGGGGGGGGGGTGGGGGGGGGGGGTTTCAATGCAGCAGCAAGGTAACAGGTGAAAAGTAGCAGAGATAGTACATCTCCCTGTGGGGAGCCAATTGATGTCTCAAACTCTACAGACTTCACTGACTTGACCTATACTGGTGTCTGCAAGCAGTAGTCTCACTAGTCGTAGCTCATCTTCATTGCAAGTATCCTGGCATAGTACATTTAGGATCTTTGAGCATTTATTAGTGTCGAAGGCTCGTGGCATGTCAATGCCCATTTTGTGCAAGTCCCAGTGTTTGGACATGACTACCGACACAAGCATGCATTGAGCCCATGCAATGTCTGTACAGATGCGTCCATGTTTGGAGCCACTTGACATGATCTGGTGAAGTCATCGATCTTGTCACGGATGTGGCATAGAGTAACATTGGATAGGATTTTCTGTATGCCGTTGAGGAGCACAATGGGCCGTAGATGGGCTTGGGTAGTGGCAATAAGGGTGCCTTGGCTTACAATGTCGATGGGAAGGTGATGCATAAAAGCTGAATTGATTAGGGGGCGTGATCGGTTTTGAGATAGTGTCACTTGCATATCTGAATAGTTCATTGCTCATGCCATCACATCCAGATGCACGTCCAATTTTCAGGGCTTTAAGTGCCTTCTCAACTTCTGCTGTTTTAATTGGTGTTAGTAATGGCCTGTGGTCTCCTGAGAATGGATGCAAGGGCTCATCATCGTGGTCAGTGAACTGTTCCTTGAACCATTCTCGAATCGCTTTTCCCTGGTCAGTCCCGATAGTGTCCTTCAGAGTTGTGTACAGTGAGTGATGGTGGGTAGTCAGTAACTCTCAGGACTCGGGCTGCCCGAAACATTTTGTGACAAGTCATTCGTGGCAGTGATTTCATCTGCTAAGGAGTCTGCCTGTTGAATAGCAAGATCTTTTAAATGTTCACTAATGTGGCACAGAATGTTATTGCGCTCCCGGCATCATTTGGTGCGGCCTTCACTTTGGCCACTTTGATAGATGCGCAGCCATAACACTTTCTGCTCTGCTGACAGTTTTACTACTAGAGGGTCGTCAGTATATCTAGTTTGGTTGTTTTGAAGAACACTTATGGTGCTTGTAGCTGATAATTCCATAGATTTCATTATTTTGGTCAGGGCTTCGTTTGGATTGGAGCTGACGTCGATGTTAGCTATCTGCTACACGGGGACCTTTTTGTATGACATTTGAGTGTCAGTGTCGCTGATGAGCTTAGGTAGGTTGTAGGTAACTCTACCCTCTTGCCTGGTATGGTGTTTATATATTAAATAGAGATCATTCATCTGAAGGCGTGTAATGACTGGCTTATGGTCAGAATTGAGGTCTGTACCGCAATAGGAATGAGCATTCCGAAGTAGGGGTTTTGCTTCTATCTTGCATAGTATGAGGTCTATTTAATTGAAGACAGCTGTTGTAGCCTTAAAACCTTTTGGGGTTTTCCGATCAGCAGTGTCCGGTCCATGTTGTCCGGTGATGGCATGGGTGCTTGAGAGCTGTATTTGTGGCAAATAGGACATTGGAACTGAGGAATGCCACCAGTGCATCTCCATTGCTGTGCCCTCTCCAGACGATCCCATGCATAAACCAAGTCCTGAACTTTTGTCCGCAATTCCGAGTTTATTCAGTTTCGAGTTGAAATCTCCACACATGAACAGTTGCCATTTAGCTGGTATTGTAATAGCAGAGCTCATTTCTGCATAGAAGGAATCTAATATTGCTGGATTCTCTTTGGCTTTTTCAGTAGTTGGGCCATATGAGTTGAAAATGCAACACTTAGTGTTGGTGTGTTTTCGGGTAGGTATAGCTAGGTCGATGAATGCAACGTGATCACTGACGTATCCTAAATTAATGACATGGTCCAAAACCCTTGGCCCGATTACGAAGCCTAAACCCCGGTATGTGGCTTGTCTTTGCTCCATGAGTACTAGCTTATGGCCTGTCTATAGTTGTCTTTAGTATCTTGAATGCATGTAATATCAATGTTATAGTGTTCACAGTCTGCACTTAAGGTTTGCCTCTTTGATGTTGCACTCAGACCACATACATTCCACATAGCTATGGTAAGCTCCTGGGAAGATCATGTCGCCCGAGGATGTCGAGCAGTTTCTTGTTTGAAGGTTAGACATAATCAGAGTTGCCTCTGTATGCAAATGTCAGCCCACAATCCTTGATGACTTAGTTTCCCAACAATGTTGGTACTTACGGAGGAGACTGGCGTGGAGGCATCATCTTTCTTCCCCTGTGTGCTATGGCAGCAACAACTCCCAGTCGAATTAGTTGCAATTCTAACTCTGTCAAAGACATACATGACAACGTTTCAAGCTTCATGACGGGGTTATCAACATCATTATAGAAAATATTTCCGAAAAAGTTGGTCCCGATCCCAGGATGATTCATAATAAGGAAAAATTAGATACCTCTCCGGGATGTAGAAGCTACACTCAAACAATTTCTACATCCCGGAGAGGTAACTAATTTTTCCGTGTTATTATCATTATAGAAGTTATTGGTTTGATTGGCGTCTATCGAGTCGCTGATTCCAGGTCCCATTCACGCTATATCTTGGCTGGTTTATATTTCAGTCTATTATTTGTTACTTCCCCAGTTTTACACTGGTACCCCTTTATACTCATGGGTGGAGAGAGGCAAAAATGAGTTAAGGAGATTGCCTTTGTTTACACCGATTGCGCGCCCACCATCTGATCCGCCTGACTGTCCAGCGAATTTGAAAACCTGCCTAGCTGATTACCAGTCGATCACGCTAACAGCATGGCCAATCATCTGATGTAATAATAATTATGATGTAATATACTTGAGCAACAGATCTGCTCCCTCCATTCAGAATGGCTGCTTACCAATGGATCAATCTTATTGTAAAGTCAGGACCTCAAGGGTTCTGCCAAGACTGAAATTTGCACATCCAGCGGAGGTAATAACATGATGAGCTTCAGTTCAAAGCAAAGGAAGTGGGGAAATTAAATTAAATTGACAGTATTAGACATCAAATATTTAAACTGAATTCAATAATTTATCTATGTCGCTGCTGCAAGCCACCAGACAATAAATTCAATGGGCAATAGCTCTGGGTATGCTGAATATTTTGAAAACAATTTGACTGAGTTGTTGGTGGTTTAGCCACCCACAACTTTCCGTCAAATTGTTTTTCAAAATATTTAGCAGATCCAGAGATATAACCCCTGGAATATGTCGTCTGCAATAACTCAGCAGTCAAACGGTTAAATATCATTAGCTTGAGCTGCAGGGCAATTCACGCCATCCATGTAACGCATGTGTGGCATTCAACTGACCCGTTGATGCACACACACATACACGCACACATGTACATACACACGCACACATGCATGCACGCACACACACACGCACGCACGCACAGTTTAATCCTTTAATGGTCAAATTTGGTCAGAAAATTTACATACCTGCATATTGAATGTCCATTTTCAGACCAAGAAAATAAAATTATTGAAAATTTAGCACTGGTCATTCCAGTGCTAAATTTTCAACAATTGTGTTCTCTTGGCCTGTAAATCGACATTCCAAAGGACCATATAGAGGACAGTTTTGGCCGACATGACAATTAAAGGGTTACAACAGACATGCACGCACGCACGCACGCACGCACGCACAGATGGATGAAGGGCGAGTTCACATAAGAAGAGATATGATTCAGTTTGAAACATTGCTAGTTTTATTTACACAATAAATCTGACAATATCATCATCATGTGATCAGTAATTATTTGTATATTCTTAAAACATCCGACAACTATAGCAACATGTTGCCATAGCAACGCATTCACTATAGTAATATACTATAGCACATCAGTAAACCTGACAACAAGATTTAACAATCTTAAACAAAACAAACTGTCATTGACACTGAAATTAAAGGGACACTCAACAGTTCTGCACAGGTTAATGCTAAGTTTCTCTCCTGTAGATTGGATAGAAAGTAAAGCTGCCTACATTGAACAGTTTGACTAAAGGATTGTTATGGCTGAGATAGCAATAACTTTTAGGTAAATTATTTTCAGAATATTCAAGTTAGGAGCGGACAATATTTCAAAATATTTTGACTACAATTTTCAAGGCTTATCATTGGGATTACAATTATCTAAGGCTGTATTCTCTGCCAGAGACTTAATCCTAAATAACAATACTGACGTATGGCATTATTCAGCATTAACTTTCTAGTGAGAACATGACCTTAGTCTCTCAAGAAGGGCACAGAATTGACCCCATAGTCAGGGATGAGAGTGAGCAACTGATGAAAAACACTGAAAAATACTTACCCCTCTTAGAAAAAGTTAGTTTTAACCAAGAGCAGAAACTTTAGAAACCTCAATTTCAGCCAAAAAACCACTGAAATCATTGTATCCACTGAAGACTCTCATGTATACCTGGTGTAATACTAAGAACAGAGGCTCGAAGCACCAAAATTGCACAAAGTTGAAGTATGACTGGGCCTAATTATCATTTTGGCAGTGAATTTACACCATTCATCAAATTAAATTAAATTTTTAATCTTTTTTTTAAACCATGCAAGTTAACCCTTTAATGACCAAGCCCTCCAAAATCTGCCTTGGTGGTGGTGGGGGGGGGGGTGTCTTCAGGAATGTCCATTTGCAGGACAAGAAAACTATTTTTGAAAACTTACCACTGGAATGCCTGGCTCAAAAACTAAGTAAATTCCAGTGGATAAATTAAAAAAAGATTATCTTCTCTTGGTTTGTAAATGGACATACAATATTTTAGCATTATGGACTAAACATGTGAATGCCATGTGGGGGGGGGGGGGGGGGACTTTCTGCAATCACTATTAAACCAGCTTCATATTTAACTATATTGCAGTGGATAAACAAGGGAGAGAAATCTTTCCATACAACAGATACATAATATACTAGTAGAATGTTCTCCCTTTATTTATGACATGTTAATGTACAAGCCAACCAGCTTCTGCAGTGTTCTTGAGAAATACACATTTGCAAATTGTGGACAAAGTCCTTTTAAAAGAAAATTTAGAAACATTACCACTGAATTGACTGGTTCAATAATCGAGGCGTAAGTTTGCAAATAAATTCTCATGCCTCGGAAAGTTTCAATCTTCTTAGACAAGGTCGAAAGAATCTCGGTAGGTGTGGGTTCCAGATTTGTTCTGATTTTCTGGATTTTGTTTGGATTTGTTCGGATTTCCAGTTTTTTAGATCAGGCCCAAAGTTGTGGAATCCGAGTGTATGGCCACGCCCTTTCCTGTCTTAAAGATAGTTTTTAAGATATCCACAGAACCAAGGTTTGATCCGATCCAGATTCCTTTCAGAAATCTTGTCCTAATCATGATCCACATTTACCACATTTAACCGTCTGCCTGCTTTATTTCCATGGGGTTTAAATCGAGATATGCTCAATATTTTGAAAACAATTTGACTGAAAGTTGTTGGGGGCTAAGCCCCCAACAATTTTCAGTCAAATTGTTTTCAATACTTTCAGCAGCTCCAGGGTTATTATTGGCTATTGAAATTATGGTCTGGTGGTGTGGAGCAGTGAGACAGTTAATGTCAAACTTGTTGGAGAAAGGTTTGGGGATGCAGGTGAGCCATTTAACCCTTTAACCCTCCAAATTTCAATTTTTCATAGAAAATGTCCATTTGCCGACCAAGAGACGACTACTTATGAAAATTGACCACTGGAATGGCTGGTTCGGTTATCGAGCCAGTCATTCCAGTGTTAAATTTTCAAAAATAATTTTCTCTTGGTCTGCAAATGGACATTTACCAAAACTACTGCAGAAGCCGTTTTTTGCTGATATGAGGGCTAAAGTGTTAAACACGGACGTAATCATAAGTAATTGTTTTCATTATTATTATGACACCATGATAAATGGCTGTCGATAACTTCCATGACTGAAAACTATCGATCAATCGATTGATCGGACAGTCGGTCAGTCAGTCAGCTGTCAATCAATCAATCAAACAAGCAGTCAATTACATTTACAAATAACAATATTTTTTATGAGTATTAAGCAGTATAGTTTAAGCCTTCATCACTGACCTTTCATGACAAATATGCATGTAAGTTACTGTATATTTCAAATCTACCATAATTCCAGTCAAATTAAATTTCAAAATAATACTTCTTACCTCATACAGAAATCCTTCTATCAGTTTTAAAGAGTTGTAGATTTACAAACCATCATTCTACATTTAATCATACTCAATACGAACAAACGTAAACCCACCCCCCATCCCCTCTTTATGCACTTTGCCATATCGTGCTAATCACTAAACAACACTGCAGTATCAACCCTTTAACAGACAAGCCATCTAAAAACTGCTTCTGTGGTTGTCTTGAGAAATGTCCACTTTCTGGAGTCTCGCCCTCCAGCTCTGCTCCCGTATCGAGTACCGTGCTTGCAGGCTTTTGATATCTGCGCTAAGTTAACGAAACATTGTAAATATAAATGAGCTGTGGGTCACCGCCAATGAAATCGCTCTGTAAGAAATAAATGAAACCTGATTGGCGGACAGCAGCCCACAGTGTAATGTTTCATATAGTAAGAGATCAAGGGACTGCAAGTAAGGCCACGAACAGCAGAGGTTTGTGAGTGGGTGTACCATAGGAAGATGATGTAGAACCAGACCCCCACTAATGGCTCTATAACAGTAACAACAGCTTATAATATATAATATCCGATATGGAATCTGAACAACTCTATCTATATCTACAATCTGACACCATCTCATATATACATTTATAATTAAATGGGCAGCATTTTACAGACATGTTAATAATAACTTCAGACTGTGTAAATTAGGTGTACATTACCCTAGTCAATATCTGTCTATAGGTGATTATCCAAATTATGGTGGTTGGTTAATGTGTGGTCACAGGACCACCTGTCTTACAGAACCACCATGCTTTAGACACAATAGCTATTTATCATATAGCATTTATGAGTTATAGTAACACTTGAATTATCAAGCCGGTTAAACATGTCTGCAAATGGACATTCACCCTTTAATGGTCAAGTGGGCATTCATTAAGAAACGGTTCACATTTTCTTGCTCAATCTTGACCATATTTAAATCTGCTGAAAGAAGGTTTCTAGGAATTCATGACAAAAACAGTTACCCTAGCTCCGCATAATGGGAAGATGATAGTGTATGTGTGCGCGCGTGCGTGTGCGCGCGCGCAATGTGTGTCTTTATGTCCAGCGTGGACCTAATTTGGTTGATCAATGCCCATTAGTGGAAAAGAATTTACAGACAGGATGTGATCCATATTAATAAACCTGGTTTGGGTTCGATCAAAATTCTGGATCGACAGATATCTCGAAAACTTACTGGTTGGATTTATTTCAAATTTTAACACGAGAAATGCTGCTACAGTATATTATTAGAATTCCAGAACTTTCGCTGTGATCCGCTAAATTAGAAAAATCAGAAAAGGGTTTGAAAATCCAACATTTTATTAAAATGTGACAAAAATGGGATGGCGAGGGTCTGCAATGTTTGATTGGTTATGTTGTTTATAATACCTTGATTTCATTTAGCATTATTAAAGGGATGCCAATCTCATCCCAAATATTGTATTGTTCCGTTAGATTATGGTCCATAGAGTCCATATCATTCATATCCTGTCGCATTCCCTTATCTGTATCACAATTTTTCTGCTTTGTCATATCGCGTAAATGTTGAACAGTTATCGCCACCATTTTGTCTCCTCAAGCGATAATGTGTGATGTCATGTAAGTGCCAATGCATTAGATTCATTATTATGTAACACTCAGGTCATTGAATATTTTGAAACTAATTTGACTGGATGTTGTTGCTGCCTATGGCAGCAACAACTTCCAGTCAAATTAGTTTCAAATCAACAGCTTATCTGTAGGATTGCTTTTATACCACACTGCCAAACTATAGCTGGCACCTCTATGACTGAGCGTATACCTGATTGGTTGAAAAATAAATCATGACAGCCATCATAGGCTGTAGAAATGTAGCAACGTTTAGCTACTAAAGCCTGAATATCTTTCTTGGACAGGATGATAGAAGACTTAAAGTTACCTGCATAGTCTAGGAGTGGCCTATTAGATCACCTGAATAGCAATCAAGAGATGAAATTAGTTATCCTTTAAAGGCATGAATTATAATCTGAGGACTCGACATTAACTGGACGTCTCCATGATGTCACCATGGCATCTCTATGACAGACAGCATAGACTGATATCGACAGATATCTCACAAACACTCAGATAATTCTTGCCATTATATTGTGACAGTACTTTTCATGTTTTAAATTAGTACATTAAACATGACTCTACAATATCAGTTTTAAAATTGGGTCACCATGACCTTGACCTTTTGACTCCGAAATCAATTTTGAGCTCCATGGCACTGACATCAAATGCAATGCGCAGGTCAAATCTGATTAAAATCCCTTACCTCAGATTAGAATTCCCGAACATTAAGTATTTTATAATGACCTTGACTTTCTGACCCAAACATCCACAGATTTCCTACGGTCACCAAAGTTATATTTCATAAAATTCGAGTTATCATGACGAATAGTTTTCTGGAAATTGATAAATATGGAGTTCAGGGATCGATCGATCCCAACACGAGCGCGCTGTGGGTTGAGTTTAGCTAGAGATGGGCGGGGCATAGCTAAAACAGGAAAGGTGCATTTGAAGCTGGGATGGATGAAGGGACAGATACACAGAACAAAGGTCACATATCCCTCATCTATTCAGGTGTGGGCATAATGAGTAATAGCCACTATAATAATAATTAATATGAAGATTGTGTTGTGCCATTATGTGTCATGTTCAATACCAGGTAATCTAATCAGTTCCAGGTACTTTAGTAGAACAGAACAGGGACCCTATCCTGTACTAACCTCTTCATAATCAAATCTGTACATAATCAATAACTTATGCATAAATACGTTAATCATTTACGGTCAAGATTGGTCAAGAAAATTTTAAAGTGTTACTAAGTGAATGTCCATCCATGTGTAGGTCAAGAGATGTTTTTTTAAACAATTACCACTGGAATGACTGGCTCTGTTATCGAGGCAGTCATTCTAGTAGGAAATTTCTTTAAAATGTGTTTTAAATGGACACTCCTCATGACCACTGGAAAGGCCGGTTTTGGCGGGCTTGACAATCAAATGTTTAAACCTGGGTTATATATAGCCATACAAACATAATTAAAGTTGTAAGTATTCCTTTTTACTAAAAGATGTATCCACTCAATAATCGACATGTAATTTACTGAGTCCAACAATTAAATTAACAATTAAATATTTAATCAATTATAAAACAATAATTAAAATATTAATTATTTAATTAATAATAATAATTAATAATTAATAATGTAAAATCCCTGATAAATAACTGTAATAAAATGAATTACAATATCACTGTTTGTGTGTGAAGTTAACTCTTTAACACTTAAACTGGCCACAAACGCCTCCCACTGCGGTGTCCAAAAATGTCCATTTGCAGACCAAGAGAAGAATATTTTAGAAAATCTACAACTTGAATAACTGGCTCGATAACCGAGCCAGTTATTCCAGCAGTAAATTTTAAAAAATAGTCTTCTCTTGGTCCGCAAATGGATATTTTCTATGAGAAAATTTAAATTTTCTTGAACAAATTTAAGTGTTAAAGGGTTATAGAGATGGCAAAGTTACGAGTTGGGCAAATGATCTGGCCAGCTACTGGGAGGTGACTGATCTGGCCAGCTACTGGGAGGAGACTGATCCGGCCAGCTACTGGGAGGAGACTGATCCGGCCAGCTACTGGGAGGAGACTGATCTGGCCAGCTACTGGGAGGAGACTTATCCAGACCGCTACTGGGAGGAGACTGATCTGGCCAGCTACTGGGAGGAGACTGATCTGGCCAGCTACTGGGAGGAGACTGATCTGGCCAGCTACTGGGAGGAGACTGATCTGGCCAGCTACTGGGAGGAGACTTATCAAGGCAGCTACTGGGAGGAGACTGATCTGGCAAGCTACTGGGAGGAGACTGATCTGGCCAGCTACTGAGAGGAGACTGATAACATCTGCATTAGACTGCCTATTAACCTGAGAATGGTGAGGTTGGCCAAAAATGGTTTCTGCTAGGGATCATAAGAAATGTCCATTTGCAGACCAATAAGACAGTTTAAACACCATTTTCCAGAGGGATGACTGGCACAATAACCAAGACAGTAATTCCAATGCTAAGTTTTCAACAACAAAATTTCAATGGAAATTCACCATGTAGAAATTTAGATTTTCCTTGAGCAACTATTAGGGATACTGTGGCATTCAGAAAACTTTGAGAAACATTAATCCATGAAAAATATTTCTGAAATAGTTCTGAAATGCACCTAGTCATATCAATCATTTAAATATTGCCAGAATTTTATATAAATCACATATTAGTTTTCCTGTTGCTATTTTATTAACATTAAGGAAACAGTCAAAACGTAGTTGATGACAAATTATGACAGTAGATTTCAGGACAACTACACAGGAAATATGGTGAATATTTTGAAACTAATTCAACTGGAGCCTGTTGCTTCCATAGATAACAACAGCTCCAAGTCAAATTATTTTCAAAATATTCAACAGAAGATAGCTTACATTATAAAGAATTTGCCATTTCTGCTCTGTATGTGTTAAACGTATTGCTACAATACCAACGTGTTTAGAAAGAGAAAGCTCCTCCCACCAGAGTCAGAGACACATCTCATCACGTCTCCTGATAGTCGTGATAGTGATAATGGTCATGATATTCGTGTGTGTGCGTGCGCGCGTGCATGTGTGTGTGATGGTGACAGCTCTGGTCACGTCTCCTGATAGTGGCGATAGTGATAATGATGATGATGTTCGTGTGTGTGTGTGTGAATGTTTGTGTGTGTGATGGTGACAGCTCTGGTCACGTCTCCTGATAGTGGTGATAGTGATAATGATGATGATGTTCGTGTGTGTGATGGTGACAGCTCTGGTCACGTCTCCTGATAGTGGTGATAGTGATAATGATGGTGATGTTCATGTGTGTGATGGTGCCAGCTCTGGTCACGTCTCCTGATAGTGGTGATAGTGATAATGATGATGATGTTCGTGTGTGTGATGGTGAATGTTTGTGTGTGTGATGGTGACAGCTCTGGTCACGTCTCCTGATAGTGGTGATAGTGATAATGATGATGATGTTCGTGTGTGTGATGGTGACAGCTCTGGTCACGTCTCCTGATAGTGGTGATAGTGATAATGATGGTGATGTTCATGTGTGTGATGGTGCCAGCTCTGGTCACGTCTCCTGATAGTGGTGATAGTGATAATGATGATGATGTTCGTGTGTGTGATGGTGACAGCTCTGGTCATGTCTCCTGATAGTGGTGATAGTGATAATGATGGTGATGTTCGTGTGTGTGATGGTGACAGCTCTGGTCACGTCTCCTGATAGTGGTGATAGTGATAATGATGATGATGTTCGTGTGTGTGATGGTGACAGCTCTGGTCACGTCTCCTGATAGTGGTGATAGTGATAATGATGGTGATGTTCGTGTGTGTGATGGTGACAGCTCTGGTCACGTCTCCTGATAGTGGTGATAGTGATAATGATGATGATGTTCGTGTGTGTGATGGTGACAGCTCTGGTCACGTCTCCTGATAGTGGTGATAGTGATAATGATGGTGATGTTCGTGTGTGTGATGGTGCTCATGTTTTTGGATAACAATAGGTTTATGAATAAGTCCACCTTCAGCCGACCACACATGCTCTTTTTCGAGCCACTCGGCCACTTGTTTCATCGCAAGATCCCGATCTTTTTGTCGACTCCGTTTATTATGGTGGCGTGGTGATGCTGTATTATCCGTAGCAGGTGTCGCTAAGCTCGCTGGTCGTGTATTAGATGCCGAGCGCTGCTTTGGTGTCAGAACACTACTACTACACTGTTGCTGTGACAACGACTGATTGACAGGTTCGCGTGAAAACGTTACTTTTGTTGAATGTTTCTGCGACGGAGAGTCATGCGTCTCACAGGAAGTAGTCTGTTGCACAATGTTTTCTTTAGAATTCTCTTCAAGAACTTTTGCACATCGTTTATTCTGAGTTTGTTCTCGTCGAGATGTTTCTAACTTTGTGGTAACATCATGTGACCGTGATCTATGATGGTGATGATGGCTATACCTACAGTTAGTCGTACTTGCGTTATTATTATCGAGATTATTTGTATTATTACTACTTATGTTAATCTGAGGCGAGGAAGCGGTGTTCACATCCCCCGCAGCAGGTCCCGTCACTCCTGTCACACCCGTTACTGAGGTTAAATCTGTTTGAACAGTCGTATTCATCGCCTCATTTTCAACTCCGGCTAAATCTAAATAATAATTCCGTCTATCGCGGCTTTCCTGAGCGGCTAAGATCTTTTTCCCTGATTCTTCACACGTCGCAGACATGAACATATTTTTGTGGCGAGTATGACTTGAGCGCTTGGCCCCACCCTGGCAATCACTATGGTGACGTCTGAAAAACAGATGATACAGTATTAAAGGACATCAAATAGGTTTTTTAATTCTCTAATGGCTTCAGAAGTCGTGTTGGACAATGTCCATTTGCAGGTCAAGAGAAGACCATTTTTGAAAATATACCACTGGAATGACTGGCGCTGTAACAGAGCCTGTCATTCCAGTGGTAAAATTTTCGAAAGTAGTCTTCTCCTGGTCTGCAAATGACATTGCTTAAGCAAAACTCTTGATTTTCTTGACCTATCTTAACCATTAACTGCCAGACCCCTCCAAGTTAATGAACAATAATTTCAAGGACATAACTCTGGAAACGCTGAATATTTTGAAAACAATTTGACTGAAAGTTGTTGGTGACTTAGTTGTTGTTTTCACGATATTCAGTATTTCCAGAGTTATGTCCGCTGTAAAATGGTGTCTGTAAAGCTCCAGCGGTCAGATAGCTAAAGAAATGTAAAGTGAAGGCAATCCCAGAAAACACACAAGAGGATGCAAAGATGCTGAAAGACAACCTACATTAACACTTAGACACTCCCAGAAAAGAAACCACAAATTCACTACGATGTAGTTATTATTCTGCTGGATATTTTGAAACTAATTTGACTGGGAGCTATTGCTGCATATGACAGCAACAGGTTCCCGCCAAATTAGTTTCAAAATATTCATCAGCTTGCCTGTACAGTTATCTCGAAGTAGACAGTTTTATTCAGCCTTCTCCACTGTGTCTTGTGCTTTGTGACCATCATCAGTTCCTTTAGGTTCCTTTCTGAATTTAGTAGTCTTAGATTATGTTTGTTGCGGCCTGATCCCAGAACACTTAAGGAGCTGGTGTTATGCCATCCTCTGCATGCCTGATATATCTTGGTACCTAATACCGAAAACGTTGATGTTTTCAGAGTGGGTACTGAAAACGTCAATGTTTTCAGAGTGGGTACCAAAAACGTCAATGTTTTCAGAGTGGGTACCGAAAACGTCAATGTTTTCAGAGTGGGCGTTTTCTCTGGTAATCAAAGAATGTTTGCAAAGACAGAAGGGCCATAGGACTGGAAAGAGATGTTTCTTTTCGCTGGTTGAACCGCAGAGATGTGAACTCGATATTCTGCTTTTCACTGACTTATCCTTGCCCTGAAGGAAGGTACATTCATCATTCGTTTCCTTTAACCCTCGAATTTGAAAATGTTGATTTGCAGACAAGGAGAAGACTATTTTTGAAAATTTACGACTGGAATGACTGGATCGGTTATCGAGCCAGTAATTCCAGTCGTAAATTTTCAAGAATAGTTTTCTCTTGGTCTGCAAATTGATATTTCTCAAGACAACTGCGGAAGCCATTTTTGTGTCTTTGAGCTATTTTTGCAGCTATTGGAAGTGGTTCATCAAGAGGACCCTCAATATGAAATCACCATCCTCTGCTTACTCCACATCTCTAGCCGCAGATCTAGCTTTGACATTGGGGCCTTTTGTCTTGGCGAAATGTTTTCGCGTATATGTGAAAGCTGCAGCGAGATAACAGGTGAAGAGTACTGCTGACAAACCATCTCCCTGTAGTGACCTTATAGATCTGTCAAATTTGTGTCTTAATAGCGGCGGCGCTTATACGGAGGAAGCACATTAAATAGAACCCAAGCTGGTGTGTTCATGGACGCACATGTTCACATATTGCCGGTCAGACTCACACTCACCCCCGCCCCCAATTCTTTTCAATGACTTTGACATTTCACCTATTGAACCCAATATCAAGGGGTTTAATCGGGACCATACTGGTTAATCTACCACCAAATATATAATTGACAAGTTCACCAGCAGAGCTCGAGCTATTGTGCTATGCCCTGTTTAATGATCTTGACCTTTAACCTCTTCTATTTGACCCCCAAATCCAGAACACTCCTCTCTCTCATCCAATTTGAACTATGGCCCCGAACACAGATAGACGTAGACAGGATAAGGGAGGGATCCTATCTGTCACTCAAGTATATCAAATCTGTAACTAGTTAGCTGCCGTCACAATCGTTATTAAGCTCTATGTTTAACTCTGTCATGAAAATTGGAAAGTTTACCGGGAGCTGTTGCTGCTATAGGCAGCAACATGGCAGCACAGTCCGCAGTCAAATTAGTTTCAAAATATTCAAGCATTTACCTGTAGCTACCTTGAAATTTGGATTCTGGGAATTCAGGGTTCAAAGCATATAAATCAATCCCAACACGTGCAAAATTTGGGGAGGAGCTTAGCTGGAAATGGTCGGGGCATAGCTAAAAATGGATCCCTCGATTGGCTTGAAACGCTTCACGGTGAGACGAATAAATGAGTCTCTCTTTGTCTTCTTAGATATAGTCTCCCTTACACGTCACCACTTGATGACATATTAAAGGCAGCGCTGGTTAAGATAATCTATTATAACTTTAAGATGTACTGGATAGTTAACATACCTGATGTGCTTAATCTGGTTTCGTTCCATGTTCTCCTGAACCAAGTCCACGAGGTGACGTTGTTGTTGTGAAGACATTAACAGGCGACGACATGCGCTACTACTCAGCGTACGTTGTTGTTGTTGTGGTTGTTGTTGTTGTTGTTGTTGTTGCTGCTGCTGTTGTTGTTGTTGTTGTTGTTGTTGTTGTTGTTGTTGTTGTTGTTGTTGCTGCTGCTGCTGCTGCTGTTGTTGTTGTTTTTGAATATTACACTTTGGCGTGCTTGTTACATTGGAGAATGGTCCAGCAGTGGGTGGAGCACTACTGCCACCACCACAACTACCACTCCCACTACCAGTAGTCAGTACACCGTTCACCGCAGGGTGAAAGTTATTAAGAATCGCTGACAATTCCGGCACATCCTTTACTTTGGACTTCGGAGGATTCACGGTTGAGCTGCTAACGACATCATCTTTTGTCGTAATACACGTTGTTGTCAGCATCGTGGTAGTCATCATGTTATGAGTGTTCGTTTGGTTTACGGTCAGTGAATTCTGCTCTTGGGGAGACAGACTGTTGTCTGGACCAACTGTCAGTCGAAGCCGTAGAGTTTTTGTACCGCTAGAATCGGGGAGTTTTATCGAAGATCCGACGGCATCGTATAGTGTCTTCAGCAAACTAGCCAGATCCTGGCAATAAAACACACAAACCATTATTAAGAGGGGGCAAATAGAAAGGAGTTTACGCTTGAAAGATAAAGATATTAACTACCTCACTTGAGATAACTTCCTTGGCATAAATTAATTGATATATAAAAGTTTGAACATGATTAAGGTAATGCAAATATATGTCTAAGAGAACATTGATTGACTTTTACAGACAAATACAAGAATATTTACAAAACCCCAGAATGACTGCCTCGGATAGCGTATTATGCAAGAGAGACAGACAGCAAGATAGACAGAGAGACAAAGATAAAAAAAAGACAGAGTAAGATTGGCAGACAGACAACGATAAATAGATTCAAACAGACAAAGATAAAGAGAGAGTAAGACAGACAGAGAGACAGACAGACAAAGATTAAGTGCGAAGCAGAAGTGAAGGATAACATTGAAGTCAACTATTGAAACAAGACATATTTCTGAAAATACTCATTTTGTGCTTTCACAAAACTATTACCATCATGTTGGCTAAATGATGATATAGCAGAAGGGAGGTAACTCTTAATATGTTAAACAAGAAAGTAACATATTACTGAGGAGTTATCTCCCCAATTCTGGTCAGAAGTACATTTCAGGATTCTATCACTAAAGTTATCTCTCAATAAAAAAGCTCAAAATTCTACTTATATAAATTAACCCTTTAATGGTCAAGATTTTTCCAGAAAATTTTTACAATAAAATTTACAAAAATATCTATCTCTTGTCGTGCAAACAGACATTACTCTAAGCCCACTGTGCTGTTTCTTGGCCGGCTTGACCATAAAAATGGTCAAGAAAGTCCAGTTTTTTCTTAGCTACTATCTATTTGCCGGCTGAGAGAAGACTTTTTTTAAACTTACCACTGGGGTGACTGGCTCGGTTACCAAGCTAGTCATTTCAGTGGTAAATTTTCAAAAACCATATTCTCTTGGACGAAAAGATGGACCATTACATCCTGTCTGTTTTTGGCAGTCTTGACCATTAATGAGTTAAGTTAACACGAGAGTGGTTAAAGACAGATTATTCCTGCCACTGTCTCAGGTAGGGACTGTTAGCTAGCTCTCATGGCTAGATAGATTATTCCTGCCACTGTCTCAGGTAGAGACTGTTAGCTAGCTCTCATAGATAGATAGATTATTCCTGCCACTGTCTCAGGTAGGGACTGTTAGCTAGCTCTCATAGATAGACAGATTATTCCTACCACTGTCTCAGGTAGGGACTGTTAGCTAGCTCTCATAGCTAGATAGATTATTCCTGCCACTGTCTCAGGTAGGGACTGTTAGCTAGCTCTCATAGCTAGATAGATTATTCCTGCCACTGTCTCAGGTAGGGACTGTTAGCTAGCTCTCATAGATAGACAGATTATTCCTGCCACTGGCTCAGGTAGGGACTGTTAGCTAGCTCTCATAGATAGACAGATTATTCCTGCCACTGTCTCAGGTAGGGACTGTTAGCTAGCTCTCATAGATAGATTATTCCTGCCACTGTCTCAGGTAGGGACTGTTAGCTAGCTCTCATAGCTAGATAGATTATTCCTGCCACTGACTCAGGTAGGGACTGTTAGCTAGCTCTCATAGATAGACAGATTATTCCTGCCACTGTCTCAGGTAGGGACTGTTAGCTAGCTCTCATAGCTAGATAGATTATTCCTGCCACTGTCTCAGGTAGGGACTGTTAGCTAGCTCTCATAGCTAGATAGATTATTCCTGCCACTGTCTCAGGTAGGGACTGTTAGCTAGCTCTCATAGATAGACAGATTATTCCTGCCACTGGCTCATGTAGGGACTGTTAGCTAGCTCTCATAGATAGACAGATTATTCCTGCCACTGTCTCAGGTAGGGACTGTTAGCTAGCTCTCATAGCTAGATAGATTATTCCTGCCACTGTCTCAGGTAGGGACTGTTAGCTAGCTCTCATAGATAGACAGATTATTCCTGCCACTGTCTCAGGTAGGGACTGTTAGCTAGCTCTCATAGATAGACAGATTATTCCTGCCACTGTCTCAGGTAGGGACTGTTAGCTAGCTCTCATAGCTAGATAGATTATTCCTGCCACTGCCTCAGGTAGGGACTGTTAGCTAGCTCTCATAGATAGACAGATTATTCCTGCCACTGGCTCAGGTAGGGACTGTTAGCTAGCTCTCATAGATAGACAGATTATTCCTGCCACTGTCTCAGGTAGGGACTGTTAGCTAGCTCTCATAGATAGACAGATTATTCCTGCCACTGTCTCAGGTAGGGACTGTTAGCTAGCTCTCATAGATAGATAGATTATTCCTGCCACTGTCTCAGGTAGGGACTGTTAGCTAGCTCTCACAGATAGACAGATTATTCCTGCCACTGTCTCAGGTAGGGACTGTTAGCTAGCTCTCATAGCTAGATAGATTATTCCTGCCACTGCCTCAGGTAGGGACTGTTAGCTAGCTCTCATAGATAGACAGATTATTCCTGCCACTGGCTCAGGTAGGGACTGTTAGCTAGCTCTCATAGATAGACAGATTATTCCTGCCACTGTCTCAGGTAGGGACTGTTAGCTAGCTCTCATAGATAGACAGATTATTCCTGCCACTGTCTCAGGTAGGGACTGTTAGCTAGCTCTCATAGATAGATAGATTATTCCTGCCACTGTCTCAGGTAGGGACTGTTAGCTAGCTCTCATAGATAGACAGATTATTCCTGCCACTGTCTCAGGTAGGGACTGTTAGCTAGCTCTCATAGCTAGATAGATTATTCCTGCCACTGCCTCAGGTAGGGACTGTTAGCTAGCTCTCATAGATAGACAGATTATTCCTGCCACTGGCTCAGGTAGGGACTGTTAGCTAGCTCTCATAGATAGACAGATTATTCCTGCCACTGTCTCAGGTAGGGACTGTTAGCTAGCTCTCATAGCTAGACAGATTATTCCTGCCACTGTCTCAGGTAGGGACTGTTAGCTAGCTCTCATAGATAGACAGATTATTCCTGCCACTGTCTCAGGTAGGGACTGTTAGCTAGCTCTCATAGATAGACAGATTATTCCTGCCACTGTCTCAGGTAGGGACTGTTAGCTAGCTCTCATAGATAGATAGATTATTCCTGCCACTGTCTCAGGTAGGGGCTGTTAGCTAGCTCTCATAGATAGATAGATTATTCCTGCCACTGTCTCAGGTAGGGGCTGTTAGCTAGCTCTCATAGCTAGATAGATTATTCCTGCCACTGTCTCAGGTAGGGGCTGTTAGCTATCTCTCATAGCTAGATAGATTATTCCTGCCACTGTCTCAGGTAGGGGCTGTTAGCTAGCTCTCATAGATAGATAGATTATTCCTGCCACTGTCTCAGGTAGGGGCTGTTAGCTAGCTCTCATAGATAGATAGATTATTCCTGCCACTGTCTCAGGTAGGGGCTGTTAGCTAGCTCTCATAGATAGATAGATTATTCCTGCCACTGGCTCAGGTAGGGACTGTTAGCTAGCTCTCACAGATAGATAGATTATTCCTGCCACTGTCTCAGGTAGGGACTGTTAGCTAGCTCTCATAGATAGATAGATTATTCCTGCCACTGTCTCAGGTAGGGACTGTTAGCTAGCTCTCATAGCTAGATAGATTATTCCTGCCACTGTCTCAGGTAGGGACTGTTAGCTAGCTCTCATACCTAGATAGATTATTCCTGCCACTGTCTCAGGTAGGGACTGTTAGCTAGCTCTAATAGCTAGATAGATTATTCCTGCCACTGTCTCAGGTAGGGACTGTTAGCTAGCTCTCATAGATAGATAGATTATTCCTGCCACTGGCTCAGGTAGGGACTGTTAGCTAGCTCTCATAGATAGATAGATTATTCATGCCACTGTCTCAGGTAGGGACTGTTAGCTAGCTCTCATAGATAGATAGATTATTCCTGCCACTGTCTCAGGTAGGGACTGTTAGCTAGCTCTCATAGCTAGATAGATTATTCCTGCCACTGTCTCAGGTAGGGACTGTTAGCTAGCTCTCATAGCTAGATAGATTATTCCTGCCACTGTCTCAGGTAGGGACTGTTAGCTAGCTCTCATAGCTAGATAGATTATTCCTGCCACTGTCTCAGGTAGGGACTGTTAGCTAGCTCTCATAGCTAGATAGATTATTCCTGCCACTGTCTCAGGTAGGGACTGTTAGCTAGCTCTCATAGCTAGATAGATTATTCCTGCCACTGTCTCAGGTAGGGACTGTTAGCTAGCTCTCATAGCTAGATAGATTATTCCTGCCACTGTCTCAGGTAGGGACTGTTAGCTAGCTCTCATAGATAGATAGATTATTCCTGCCACTGTCTCAGGTAGGGACTGTTAGCTAGCTCTCATAGATAGATAGATTATTCCTGCCACTGTCTCAGGTAGGGACTGTTAGCTAGCTCTCATAGCTAGATAGATTATTCCTGCCACTGTCTCAGGTAGGGACTGTTAGCTAGCTCTCATAGATAGATAGATTATTCCTGCCACTGTCTCAGGTAGGGACTGTTAGCTAGCTCTCATAGATAGATAGATTATTCCTGCCACTGTCTCAGGTAGGGACTGTTAGCTAGCTCTCATAGATAGATAGATTATTCCTGCCACTGTCTCAGGTAGGGACTGTTAGCTAGCTCTCATAGCTAGATAGATTTTTCCTGCCACTGCCTCAGGTAGGGACTGTTAGCTAGCTCTCATAGATAGATAGATTATTCCTGCCACTGTCTCAGGTAGGGACTGTTAGCTAGCTCTCATAGATAGACAGATTATTCCTGCCACTGTCTCAGGTAGGGACTGTTAGCTAGCTCTCATAGCTAGATAGATTATTCCTGCCACTGTCTCAGGTAGGGACTGTTAGCTAGCTCTCATAGATAGACAGATTATTCCTGCCACTGTCTCAGGTAGGGACTGTTAGCTAGCTCTCATAGATAGACAGATTATTCCTGCCACTGTCTCAGGTAGGGACTGTTAGCTAGCTCTCATAGATAGATAGATTATTCCTGCCACTGTCTCAGGTAGGGACTGTTAGCTAGCTCTCATAGATAGATAGATTATTCCTGCCACTGTCTCAGGTAGGGACTGTTAGCTAGCTCTCATAGCTAGATAGATTATTCCTGCCACTGTCTCAGGTAGGGACTGTTAGCTAGCTCTCATAGCTAGATAGATTATTCCTGCCACTGTCTCAGGTAGGGACTGTTAGCTAGCTCTCATAGATAGATAGATTATTCCTGCCACTGTCTCAGGTAGGGACTGTTAGCTAGCTCTCATAGATAGATAGATTATTCCTGCCACTGTCTCAGGTAGGGACTGTTAGCTAGCTCTCATAGATAGATAGATTATTCCTGCCACTGTCTCAGGTAGGGACTGTTAGCTAGCTCTCATAGATAGATAGATTATTCCTGCCACTGTCTCAGGTAGGGACTGTTAGCTAGCTCTCATAGATAGATAGATTATTCCTGCCACTGTCTCAGGTAGGGACTGTTAGCTAGCTCTCATAGATAGATAGATTATTCCTGCCACTGTCTCAGGTAGGGACTGTTAGCTAGCTCTCATAGATAGATAGATTATTCCTGCCACTGTCTCAGGTAGGGACTGTTAGCTAGCTCTAATAGCTAGATAGATTATTCCTGCCACTGTCTCAGGTAGGGACTGTTAGCTAGCTCTCATAGATAGATAGATTATTCCTGCCACTGTCTCAGGTAGGGACTGTTAGCTAGCTCTCATAGATAGATAGATTATTCCTGCCACTGTCTCAGGTAGGGACTGTTAGCTAGCTCTCATAGATAGATAGATTATTCCTGCCACTGTCTCAGGTAGGGACTGTTAGCTAGCTCTCATAGCTAGATAGATTATTCCTGCCACTGTCTCAGGTAGGGACTGTTAGCTAGCTCTCATAGCTAGATAGATTATTCCTGCCACTGTCTCAGGTAGGGACTGTTAGCTAGCTCTCATAGCTAGATAGATTATTCCTGCCACTGTCTCAGGTAGGGACTGTTAGCTAGCTCTCATAGCTAGATAGATTATTCCTGCCACTGTCTCAGGTAGGGACTGTTAGCTAGCTCTCATAGCTAGATAGATTATTCCTGCCACTGTCTCAGGTAGGGACTGTTAGCTAGCTCTCATAGCTAGATAGATTATTCCTGCCACTGTCTCAGGTAGGGACTGTTAGCTAGCTCTCATAGATAGATAGATTATTCCTGCCACTGTCTCAGGTAGGGACTGTTAGCTAGCTCTCATAGATAGATAGATTATTCCTGCCACTGTCTCAGGTAGGGACTGTTAGCTAGCTCTCATAGCTAGATAGATTATTCCTGCCACTGTCTCAGGTAGGGACTGTTAGCTAGCTCTCATAGATAGATAGATTATTCCTGCCACTGTCTCAGGTAGGGACTGTTAGCTAGCTCTCATAGATAGATAGATTATTCCTGCCACTGTCTCAGGTAGGGACTGTTAGCTAGCTCTCATAGATAGATAGATTATTCCTGCCACTGTCTCAGGTAGGGACTGTTAGCTAGCTCTCATAGATAGATAGATTATTCCTGTCACTGACTCAGGTAGGGACTGTTAGCTAGCTCTCATAGCTAGATAGATTATTCCTGCCACTGTCTCAGGTAGGGACTGTTAGCTAGCTCTCATAGCTAGATAGATTATTCCTGCCACTGTCTCAGGTAGGGACTGTTAGCTAGCTCTCATAGCTAGATAGATTATTCCTGTCACTGTCTCAGGTAGGGACTGTTAGCTAGCTCTCATAGATAGATAGATTATTCCTGCCACTGTCTCAGGTAGGGACTGTTAGCTAGCTCTCATAGATAGACAGATTATTCCTGCCACTGACTCAGGTAGGGACTGTTAGCTAGCTCTCATAGCTAGATAGATTATTCCTGCCACTGTCTCAGGTAGGGACTGTTAGCTAGCTCTCATAGATAGACAGATTATTCCTGCCACTGACTCAGGTAGGGACTGTTAGCTAGCTCTCATAGCTAGATAGATTATTCCTGCCACTGTCTCAGGTAGGGACTGTTAGCTAGCTCTCATAGATAGATAGATTATTCCTGCCACTGTCTCAGGTAGGGACTGTTAGCTAGCTCTCATAGCTAGATAGATTATTCCTGCCACTGTCTCAGGTAGGGACTGTTAGCTAGCTCTCATAGCTAGATAGATTATTCCTGCCACTGTCTCAGGTAGGGACTGTTAGCTAGCTCTCATAGATAGATAGATTATTCCTGCCACTGTCTCAGGTAGGGACTGTTAGCTAGCTCTCATAGATAGATAGATTATTCCTGCCACTGTCTCAGGTAGGGACTGTTAGCTAGCTCTCATAGATAGATAGATTATTCCTGCCACTGTCTCAGGTAGGGACTGTTAGCTAGCTCTCATAGATAGATAGATTATTCCTGCCACTGACTCAGGTAGGGACTGTTAGCTAGCTCTCATAGCTAGATAGATTATTCCTGCCACTGTCTCAGGTAGGGACTGTTAGCTAGCTCTCATAGCTAGATAGATTATTCCTGCCACTGTCTCAGGTAGGGACTGTTAGCTAGCTCTCATAGCTAGATAGATTATTCCTGTCACTGTCTCAGGTAGGGACTGTTAGCTAGCTCTCATAGATAGATAGATTATTCCTGCCACTGTCTCAGGTAGGGACTGTTAGCTAGCTCTCATAGATAGACAGATTATTCCTGCCACTGACTCAGGTAGGGACTGTTAGCTAGCTCTCATAGCTAGATAGATTATTCCTGCCACTGTCTCAGGTAGGGACTGTTAGCTAGCTCTCATAGATAGACAGATTATTCCTGCCACTGACTCAGGTAGGGACTGTTAGCTAGCTCTCATAGCTAGATAGATTATTCCTGCCACTGTCTCAGGTAGGGACTGTTAGCTAGCTCTCATAGATAGACAGATTATTCCTGCCACTGTCTCAGGTAGGGACTGTTAGCTAGCTCTCATAGCTAGATAGATTATTCCTGCCACTGTCTCAGGTAGGGACTGTTAGCTAGCTCTCATAGATAGATAGATTATTCCTGCCACTGTCTCAGGTAGGGACTGTTAGCTAGCTCTCATAGCTAGATAGATTATTCCTGCCACTGTCTCAGGTAGGGACTGTTAGCTAGCTCTCATAGCTAGATAGATTATTCCTGCCACTGTCTCAGGTAGGGACTGTTAGCTAGCTCTCATAGCTAGATAGATTATTCCTGCCACTGTCTCAGGTAGGGACTGTTAGCTAGCTCTCATAGATAGATAGATTATTCCTGCCACTGTCTCAGGTAGGGACTGTTAGCTAGCTCTCATAGATAGATAGATTATTCCTGCCACTGTCTCAGGTAGGGACTGTTAGCTAGCTCTCATAGCTAGATAGATTATTCCTGCCACTGTCTCAGGTAGGGACTGTTAGCTAGCTCGCATAGCTAGATAGATTATTCCTACCACTGTCTCAGGTAGGGACTGTTAGCTAGCTCTCATAGCTAGATAGATTATTCCTGTCACTGTCTCAGGTAGGGACTGTTAGCTAGCTCTCATAGATAGATAGATTATTCCTGCCACTGTCTCAGGTAGGGACTGTTAGCTAGCTCTCATAGATAGACAGATTATTCCTGCCACTGACTCAGGTAGGGACTGTTAGCTAGCTCTCATAGCTAGATAGATTATTCCTGCCACTGTCTCAGGTAGGGACTGTTAGCTAGCTCTCATAGATAGACAGATTATTCCTGCCACTGACTCAGGTAGGGACTGTTAGCTAGCTCTCATAGCTAGATAGATTATTCCTGCCACTGTCTCAGGTAGGGACTGTTAGCTAGCTCTCATAGATAGACAGATTATTCCTGCCACTGTCTCAGGTAGGGACTGTTAGCTAGCTCTCATAGCTAGATAGATTATTCCTGCCACTGTCTCAGGTAGGGACTGTTAGCTAGCTCTCATAGATAGATAGATTATTCCTGTCACTGACTCAGGTAGGGACTGTTAGCTAGCTCTGATAGCTAGATAGATTATTCCTGTCACTGTCTCAGGTAGGGACTGTTAGCTAGCTCTCATAGATAGATAGATTATTCCTGCCACTGTCTCAGGTAGGGACTGTTAGCTAGCTCTCATAGATAGATAGATTATTCCTGCCACTGTCTCAGGTAGGGACTGTTAGCTAGCTCTCATAGATAGACAGATTATTCCTGCCACTGACTCAGGTAGGGACTGTTAGCTAGCTCTCATAGCTAGATAGATTATTCCTGTCACTGTCTCAGGTAGGGACTGTTAGCTAGCTCTCATAGATAGATAGATTATTCCTGCCACTGTCTCAGGTAGGGACTGTTAGCTAGCTCTCATAGATAGACAGATTATTCCTGCCACTGACTCAGGTAGGGACTGTTAGCTAGCTCTCATAGCTAGATAGATTATTCCTGCCACTGTCTCAGGTAGGGACTGTTAGCTAGCTCTCATAGATAGACAGATTATTCCTGCCACTGTCTCAGGTAGGGACTGTTAGCTAGCTCTCATAGCTAGATAGATTATTCCTGCCACTGTCTCAGGTAGGGACTGTTAGCTAGCTCTCATAGATAGATAGATTATTCCTGCCACTGTCTCAGGTAGGGACTGTTAGCTAGCTCTCATAGCTAGATAGATTATTCCTGCCACTGTCTCAGGTAGGGACTGTTAGCTAGCTCTCATAGCTAGATAGATTATTCCTGCCACTGTCTCAGGTAGGGACTGTTAGCTAGCTCTCATAGATAGATTATTCCTGCCACTGACTCAGGTAGGGACTGTTAGCTAGCTCTCATAGATAGATATATTATTCCTGCCACTGTCTCAGGTAGGGACTGTTAGCTAGCTCTCATAGCTAGATAGATTATTCCTGTCACTGTCTCAGGTAGGGACTGTTAGCTAGCTCTCATAGATAGATAGATTATTCCTGCCACTGTCTCCGGCAGGGACTGTTAGCTAGCTCTCATAGATATATAGATTATTCCTGCCACTGTCTCAGGTAGGGACTGTTAGCTAGCTCTCATAGCTAGATAGATTATTCCTGCCACTGTCTCAGGTAGGGACTGTTAGCTAGCTCTCATAGATAGATAGATTATTCCTGCCACTGACTCAGGTAGGGACTGCTAGCTAACTCTCATAGCTAGATAGATTATTCCTGCCACTGTCTCAGGTAGGGACTGTTAGCTAGCTCTCATAGATAGATAGATTATTCCTGCCACTGTCTCAGGTAGGGACTGTTAGCTAGCTCTCATAGATAGATAGATTATTCCTGCCACTGTCTCAGGTAGGGACTGTTAGCTAGCTCTCATAGATAGATAGATTATTCCTGCCACTGTCTCAGGTAGGGGCTGTTAGCTAGCTCTCATAGCTAGATAGATTATTCCAGCTACTGTCTCAGGTAGGGACTGTTGTGTTTTAGCAGATTGTTTGTTGAGAGAGAGAGAGACATTCTACACAGGATCAAAGTCCAGAGTTAATGTGTTAACCATTGATATTCCACAGTGTTAATCTCAAGAAGCTTTACTTTGAATATTTTGAAACCAATTTGACTGGAACCTGCAACAGCTCCCAGTCTGATTAGTTTCAAGACACTAAATAGAATAATCCATACGTGGTAAAGAATTTACTGTATTTGGTGTGAGAGGGTTAACATGAACTGAGAATATGTATACATTTGGGAGGTGATGTGGTAAACCCTCTAACACTCATATCAGTCAAAAATGCCTTCTTCTGTCCGTTCCCAAACCAAGAATAGCTTTCTTTTTTAATTTTTATCGCCGGAATGACTGGCTCGATAACAGAGCCAGTTATTCCAGTGGTGAATCTTAAAAATAATATTCTCTTGCGAAAATTGAAATTCTCTTGAGCAAATATGAGGATTAACCCTTTAACACTCATATCAGCCAAAAATGGCTTCAGCACTGGTCTTGTAAAATGTCCATTTGTACACCAAAAGAAGGCTATTTTATCAAATTTACCACTGGAATAACTGGCTCGATAACCGAGGCAGTCATTCCAGTGGTAAGTTTAAAAAAATATCCTTCTCTTGGTCTGCAAATGGACATATTTTGAGAAAATTTGATTTTTTAAAACAAATTCGAGGATTAAGGATAAATGTGTAGACCCCATGGTACATGGAATGAGTAATTGTGGGAAAACACAATTCGTAATAAAGCCAGAAATCTATAACCCTTTGAAGAAGTTTTATATCACAGGACTATCCATGACTCACACACCTTATGCGTTACTATCCCGCGGCCCGAAGGAGAAATTTACAGACAAACAAACATCAAAGTACGGAATCTCGCCAAATCTCAGGAGATGTATGTGCGGGTGTTTTGACAAGAAACTGTTTTTCTTATAAAGAATTTCAAACATTATATCATTCTCTAGAAGATACAGTACAGCTCAGAAATAAGGGAACATGTCGCCAATAATCTGAGTTGTACTATAGCCTTAGTTACATTAGACTTTAATCCTCCAATCTGTTCAATTTTCACTTGCAGACCAAGATAAAATTATTTTTTGAAAATTTATTACTGGAATGACTGGCTCTGTTATCGAGACAGATGGATGGACAGGCAGATAACCAGACAGACTAGCGGACAGACTCATTAATTTAGTGAACTGATCAATCTATTACTTGATGATTCTGGTTTAAAAATTGATGCACACTTAACTGCAAAGTGCTAGATTAATCCCTGAATTTCAGAATAATTTCACTCACATACTCAGACAACTTCAAAGTAGAATTTTTGTTTTATTGTTACATTTTATGTTTTTAATCAGCTTTGTAATTTAAATCTGCTCATAACTGAGACATGATAGGGTCATCAACTGCCTGCTTGCTGAATTCCTGCAGACTACATTTTCGATGGAGTCTGGATATGCTGCATATTTTAAAAACAATTTGACTGAAAGTTGTTGGTGGTTATGCCACCAACAACTTTCAGTCAAATTGTTTTCACAATATTCAGCAGGACCAAAGTTATTGCCCATTGATATTATTGTCTGGTGGCCTGCAGCACTCAGGCAGTTAAAGAGAGCTATAAAACTCAAAGTTCTGAGGGTGTTTATGACCTAGTGGTGTACAGACAGAGGTTATATAGTTATGAAATTATGCAACAAAATCACATATTACAGCATTAAGAGCTCAGATTATTATGATTTATCAAACACTTTGTAGTCAGATTTCAGAAAGAGGTGTTTACCAGCAAGCTAATAGAAGCCCTATTGAACACATTGTCTTAGCAATTTGATTGACTTAGGGCATCAACAAGATACAGCAAAAACATTTACAAAAATAATCACGTATTGGATTTTTGTTTGGTATAGTAAATATTGTATACAGCGTCCAGGATGTTAGGTGTTTAACTGCCTGCCTACTGAATTTCTGTTTCTTCCATGGGGTTTAACTCTGGATCTGCTTAATATTTTGAAAACAATTTGACTGAAAGTTGTCGGTGGTTAAGCCACCGACAACTTTCAGTCAAATTGTTTTCAATATATTCAGCCAGTCCAGAGTTACTTGTCATTGCAGTTATTGTCTGGTGTCTTGCAGCAGCAGGCAAACAGTTAAAGCTGTTAAGATGATTTATAATAAAAAGTTGAGAGCAACAGCAGATCAAAGAATAACTAGATGAACATCAAGAGAGAGAACTTAAACAGAGAGATAGAAACAGTCCATTTATTATAACCCTTTACTGGTCAGAATTGGTCAAAGAAGCCTAAATATTTGCTTATTGATTGTCTATTGCAGACCAAGCATTGCCGAAGAATATTTTAGAAAATTTATCACTAGAATGCAGACATGCATTTCAGTGATAAAACAGTGAAAAAATAGTCTTCTTTTGACACTAATTTATCCCTTTCACTGACAAATTCCTGAAAAAGTGTTTTCTTTACGATATAAAACTTATTCTGTTTAATATTTCGAAATTAATTTGACTGGAAGCCATTGCTGCCTAAGTAGGTGGAGATTAGATAAAAATGGTCAGGGCATAGGTATATAAATGGATCCGTCTATTTATCCCGTCTTTCATATAGATGTATACATTGTATATGTGCGTATATATGTGCATACACATGCACACATGCATGTGCTTGAGCCTGTCTGAGATTGAAGAGGAATGGAGGGATGTGATCTGTCACTCAAGTATCTCATAATCAATTACTTCACAATCATAGAGGTATTAACCCTTTAAAACTCATATCAGCCAAAAATGGCTTCTGCAGTGGTCTTGAGAAATGTCCATTTGCAGACCAAAAGAAGACTATTTTTGAAAATTTACCACTGGAATGATATTCGAGCCAGTCATTCCTGTGGAATATTTTCAAAAATACTCTTTTCTTTGTCTGCAAATGGACATTTTCTATGAAAAAATTTAAATTTTCTTTTACAAATTCGAGGCTTACAGTCTGTCATGTAAATTGCAGCCTGTCACTTGTATAGGAATTGCAGGTCTTTGATGAATTTACAATTTAATAAACTCCCTTTGAAAGCAATTTGACTGGGAGCTGTTGCTTTCAAAATATTCATTAGTGAGTATATAATTACCTTGAAATTTAGATTTTGGGAATTTAGCCCTTGCATTCAGTAGGGAAAACATCCCAGAGCAATCTGCGCATGCAAAATCAGCTTTTCTCGGTTTGTATATTATATGGTGTATTTAATGCGAAAACAGCAGATTGTCAATAGTTTGCCGATTTAAAAAAACCCGTTTTCCCTACTGAAGGCAAGATAGATTTACGTTTTCAAATTGGTTCCAACATGGGTAAACAGTTGACATCGTTTGGCTAGAAATGGGCGTGGCCTAAAGTTCTAGAAATGGATCCTGCATTAACGCTATTGCAAAGTATCGTTTTTCTATCACAAACACATGCTCTGTGTGTGTGTCAATCTAATGACACTAGTAAGCATTGATTTCTAATCAAACATGGAATATACACATCCACCACTTTTCTCTACAAAAAGATTTCATTTAGCGATTATTCAGCTAGACTTTAAATCTATCGCTATGACGATATATCAGATACATGAGAATGTATGATGTGTGTAATAACGTCAAATTGAACTATTAATAAAACTTGAGATCAAAGTAAGTTATTTGTAAACACACATTTGTGAGGTCGCTCCCTCTCCAGAACCACATGGCACCGGGTAGAAGCATGTGGAGATATGTAGAACGACCACGAGGCGAAAGATAACGGAAGCAATATTTTGCAATATCTACCATCTTCATATCACAGACATGATCTAAGAGGTTATTAATCCTGTTAATATCAAAATAAACACTCGTCAAGTATGTTTAATATGAAATTTACAAAATATTTAGACAAGAATTTGACCGAAATTGATTGCTGCCGAAGGCATTATTGATTTTCAGTGAAATTATTTTCAAAATAAGAACCATGGTTTTAGGTGTTATCACATATTTCATATCACATGTCATGACATTCGGGATATAATGTGTTAATATCACAAGCGGTTGAAGAGATCACAAGGAGCAGAAAGCTACATTTTTTAAACATTTTACAAACATGAATAACTTGTCTGTATGAGGTGTGTTGATGAACACAGCTTGTATCAGCACACTCACAACTTGTGCCATCTTTTTAACTCAGTCCATTTCATCCTGTATGCCGCTATCTTGACACTATTTGTCCATATGTTTACCGTTATTTCATTATATCTGCCTGCTGCAACCCACCAGATAACTTCAATGGGCAATAACTCTGGATCTGCTGAATATTTTGAAAACAATTTGACTGAAAGTTGTTGGTGGCTTATCGACCAACAACTTTCAGTGAAATTGTTTTCAAAATATTCAGCATATCCAAAGTTAAACATCAAGGAAAATATAGGCTGCAGCTAAAATAATGCAGATTATTTTTTAAAAGACCGTTAGTCAAAATATTGTTTAAATATTCAGCAATATCATGAGTAAAGCTGTCTAACTGAATGTTCAGCAAGAACTATCCAACACAGTTTGTAATAAGTGGCTATCAGGCCTTTTTATGTGCATAAACCTGGTTCTCTTTGGGGCGCTCTGTATTAAAGGTACACATGAAGGCTTATCAGAACACATCTAGATTAGAATAACTACACAGTGAATTCACATCTTGTATGAACTACAGGACCAACAGAGGAGATGAGAGACTAGGCCCTCCAGGAGTAGAGATGAGAGACTAGGCCCTCCAGGAGAAGAGATGAGAGACTAGGCCCTCCAGGAGAAGAGATGAGAGACTAGGCCCTCCAGGAGAAGAGATGAGAGACTAGGCCCTCCAGGAGTAGAGATGAGAGACTAGGCCCTCCAGGAGAAGAGATGAGAGACTAGGCCCTCCAGGAGTAGAGATGAGAGACTAGGCCCTCCAGGAGAAGAGATGAGAGACTAGGCCCTCCAGGAGAAGAGATGAGAGACTAGGCCCTCCAGGAGAAGAGATGAGAGACTAGGCCCTCCAGGAGAAGAGATGAGAGACTAGGCCCTCCAGGAGAAGAGATGAGAGACTAGGCCCACCAGGAGTAGAGATGAGAGACTAGGCCCTCCAGGAGTAGAGATGAGAGACTAGGCCCTCCAGGAGTAGAGATGAGAGACTAGGCCCTCCAGGAGAAGAGATGAGAGACTAGGCCCTCCAGGAGAAGAGATGAGAGACTAGGCCCTCCAGGAGAAGAGATGAGAGACGAGGCCCTCCAGGAGTAGAGATGAGAGACTATGCCTTCCAGTAGTAGAGATGAGAGACTAAGCCCTCCAGTAGTAGAGATGAGAGACTAGGCCCTCCAGGAGAAGAGATGAGAGACTAGGCCCTCCAGGAGAAGAGATGAGAGACTAGGCCCTCCAGGAGTAGAGATGAGAGACTAGGCCCTCCAGGAGTAGAGATGAGAGACTAGGCCCTCCAGGAGTACAGATGAGAGACTAGGCCCTCCAGGAGAAGAGATGAGAGACTAGGCCCTCCAGGAGTAGAGATGAGAGACTAGGCCCTCCAGGAGTAGAGATGAGAGACTAGGCCATCCAGGAGTAGAGATGAGAGACTAGGCCATCCAGGAGTAGAGATGAGAGACTAGGCCCTCCAGGAGTAGAGATGAGAGACTAGGCCCTCCAGGAGAAGAGATGAGAGACTAGGCCCTCCAGGAGTAGAGATGAGAGACTAGGCCCTCCAGGAGTAGAGATGAGAGACTAGGCCCTCCAGGAGTAGAGATGAGAGACTAGGCCCTCCAGGAGTAGAGATGAGAGACTAGGCCCTCCAGGAGTAGAGATGAGAGACTAGCCCCTCCAGGAGTAGAGATGAGAGACTAGGCCCTCCAGGAGTAGAGATGAGAGACTAGGCCATCCAGGAGAAGAGATGAGAGACTAGGCCATCCAGGAGTAGAGATGAGAGACTAGGCCCTCCAGGAGTAGAGATGAGAGACTAGGTCCTCCAGGAGAAGAGATGAGAGACTAGGCCCTCCAGGAGAAGAGATGAGAGACTAGGCCCTCCAGGAGTAGAGATGAGAGACTAGGCCCTCCAGGAGTAGAGATGAGAGACTAGGTCCTCCAGGAGAAGAGATGAGAGACTAGGCCCTCCAGGAGAAGAGATGAGAGACTAGGCCCTCCAGGAGTAGAGATGAGAGACTAGGCCCTCCAGGAGTAGAGATGAGAGACTAGGCCCTCCAGGAGTAGAGATGAGAGACTAGGTCCTCCAGGAGAAGAGATGAGAGACTAGGCCCTCCAGGAGAAGAGATGAGAGATTAGGCCCTCCAGAAGTAGAGATGAGAGACTAATATATACAGGCCCACCAGAGATGAGAGACTAGGCCCTCCAGGAGTAGAGATGAGAGACTAGGCCCTCCAGGAGTAGAGATGAGAGATTAGGCCCTCCAGGAGAAGAGATGAGAGACTAGGCCCTCCAGGAGAAGAGATGAGAGAATAGGCCCTCCAGGAGTAGAGGAGATGAGAGACTAATATATACAGGACCACCAGAGATGAGAGACAAGGCCCTCCAGGAGCAAACTGAGATTGGAAAGGAGGCCAGTCAGGACCAACAGAGATGAGAGACCAGGCCCTCCATGATCCAGGACCAACAGAGATGGGAGACCACGCCCTCCAGGACCAACAGAGATAAGAAACCACGCCCTCCAGGACTAATAGGGATAAGAAACCATGCCCTCCAGGACCAACAGGAATAAGAAACCACACCCTCCAGGAGCAACAGAGATAAGAAACCACGCCCTCCAGGACCAACAGGGATAAGAAACCACGCCCTCCAGGACCAACAGGAATAAGAAACCACGCCCTCCAGGACCAACAGAGATAAGAAACCACACCCTCCAGGACCAACAGGGATAAGAAACCACGCCCTCCAGGACCAACAGAGATGGGAAACGAGTTCCTTCAGGACTCTGGAAATAAGAGGCCAGGTGGTACAGCAGGATCATGATGGGTGAACATTTATTAATAAGCTAGTTACCCAGACACTACACCACTCTGGAGGATAATTTGGACTAAATAACTTGAGAAAAAGTCCCAACAAATTCTAAACAAATATTGTACATGATGTAAATTAATACAACCATGCAGGCATACACATGCGCACACTCACATACACACGCATGCACGCACACAGACACACACGCACGCACGCACGCACGCACGCACACGCACAGACACACACGCAAGCACACACATGCACGCCCATGCACATACAAACACATGCATGCACACGCACGCATGCACATACACAGACACATGCATGCACATATAAATGCAAGCACACACACACACACACACACGTGCACACACACACACACGCACGCACGCACGCACGCACGCACTCACTCACTCACTCACGCACGCACGCACGCACGCACGCACGCACGCACGCACGCACGCACGCACGCACGCACGCACGCACGCACGCACGCAAGCACACCCTGCCAAGCACAAGCATCACATAAACAATCTCACAATGCTGTACATTGCACTCACATGCATGACACATGGTTCATATTAGACTGACCAAAACACATCCCTAGGCAATATGAGAGGTGGAGTTCCTTGACCAATACACTGGTCAAGCAATCAAAGCTCAGCTTTGACCTCTAACCTGGTCAAGCAAGTACTCTACAGTCTACATGCCAAAAGTGTCAGAGGCTTTGGCTGGTGTTATTATTATTATTATTTCAGCCACACTCTGACATCCCCTCAGCCACATGACAGTTGTGGTCAGTTGGCTACCTGACCCGCCCCTTGATTCCCATCTACAAGATTTAATATCATAATGGCATCTGTGTTAGATTGATGGTCAAGCATGTTCCTGAGACTGGACAGGCTGCTAGGCTCACATTACTCAGCCATACCTTAACCCTTTCATCGACAGATCACAGAAAAAGCAGATTCTTTAACCCTTTAACACTCATATCAGCCAAAAATGGCTTCTGCAGTGTTCATGAGAAATGCCCATTTGCAGACCAAGAGAAGACTATTTTTGAAAATGTACCACTGGAATGTCATTACAGTTATAAATTTTCAAAAATAGTCTTCTCTTAGTCTGCAAATGGACATTTTCTATTAGAAAATTGAATTTTTAAAACAAATTTGATGGTTAAATGGTTAAGAGATAAAACTTCTTTTGTTGAATTTGAAATTAATTTGGCCAGTGCTGCCTACCAGTCAAATTAATTTCAAAATATTAAACAGCTTTTCTGTATGTTGCCTTGAAAATGAGATATGGGGAATTCATCAGTGAAAAGATTAACCATTCACTGGCCTAGCCGGCCAAACCAGGCCTTTGCATGGTCTTGAAGAATGCAGGCCAAAAGAAGACTATTTTTGACAATTTACCACTCCAGTCTCCTCTTGGCCTAGCTGTACATGGGCATTCACAAAGGTCTCAATTCTCTTGCCCAATCTTGACCATTAAAGGGTTAATCATTTTATGCTTCAAGAGACTCTCAAAAAGAAAAAATGTATTTTAACCATCTGACTGCTGAGTTTTTGCAGACGACTTATTCCAGGGGTTATATCTCAGGACACGCTGCATATTTTGAAAACAATTTGACCGAAAATTGTTGGTGGTTAAGCCACCAACAACTTTCAGTCAAATTGTTTTCAAAATATGCAGCAAGTCAAGCGTTTTAGCTCAGACATTATTGTCTGGTGGCTTGCATCAGTGAAACAGCTTAAGAAGAATTTGATTGAAAGTTGTTGCATCAACATCTCCGAAACATATCATGATTTAATCATTTTGTGGTCAAGAGAATTAAACAACATTTCTTGATAAATGTCCATTTGGCCAAGTGAAGATATATTTTTTTGAAAATTTGCCATTGGAATAACTTAGTTCAATACTTGAGCAATAGTTAATGATTGAGTCATAAATTATTCCAAATATTCCTCTCTAATGGGTCCCAAATGGAAATTTCTCAAGACTGATTGTAAAAACAATCTTTGCTGTCTTGACCTTTATAAATGGACTTGAGAAATTTTGGGAATGTGAATGGTGATCTGTCATTTGCAGTCAGTGACATGCATTAAGTGACATAGATTGTTATGTTATGCTGAGACTGCATGCTGACAATGGGAGGGGTCAAGCATAGGGTGTGGTCAAGCATAGAATTACCAGCACAAAGCATGACTCCTGACACATGTGGGAGACAAATCAGATAATCTGCCCGGGTTATTTGATCAACTTTTTAATGGTCAAGAAATCAAGATTAGTAAATGCCCATTTGTTCACCAAAAGATTTTTTTTTTTAAATTTACCACCAGAAAGACTGGCTTGATATCGAGACAGTCATTCCAGTGACAAATTTTCAAAAATGTTTTTCACTTGGTCTGTGTGCAAGATGACATTTTTTCAAAATTGTTGAGGCCATATTTGGCTTACTTGAAAACTAGTGTTAAAAAAAGCAATTCTGAAATTCAATTAACAACTGTATGCTGACCACAGCATTTCTGCAGATTTCTTCTGACCTTTTACACCTTCTCAAGTGATGAATGACCTGCATCAGGAAACTGGAATGACCAATACTGGACATTGCGGTATATTGACAGTGAAAGATTGCCTGTCAGTGTGACTTATCTCACCCTGGCATTACAGCCCTACAACTGAACATATTTATTGACCCATGTCCACTACTAACAGGTCAGTCAAGTCAGCTTGTCTGTTTGGTCACTCAAACACTGGACATTGGTGGTGACTCATGCACTGGAATGCAATTTGCTGATTTAATTATAAAGACAAACAAATCAACTGAAAGAGGAGTGTGCATTGACCAGGGAAAATGACCAGTGTCCAGTGTTTGACCATTTTCATCCCGTATTCTCATTGGACATGATATTTAAGTACATCACTAAAATGGAAATGCTGTCTGAATAATTTTGAAAATGAATTTGAATGAAGTTGTTTCGTCCTACAGCAGCTATAGCATTTAGTTTTACTTTAATTTTACAGTATTCTACAAGAGATAAGATTTCTCTTAATTTAGTTTTCATGATTTCAGGGTGATTAAATCCACCATTTCAATTCAACAGACCAGATAAATATCTAATGGTGTATGGAAGATTCTGTTGAAAATGTTTACATTAATTTGACTGGAAGTCATTGCTGCCATATAAGCAGTAATGATTACCAGTCAAATTACCTTCAGAGAATCGAACGAATTTATCTGAATGACTGTCTTAAAATTGAGTTACTTGGCTTTCAGCGTTGAAACGGTGTATAGCTCTTTATAACGCAAGCAGGCCAAAAATGTCATCAGCAGTTGTCTTGAGAAATGTCCATTTTCAGTCCACGAAGACTATTTTTGAAAGTTTATCACTGGAATAACTGGCTCGATAACCAAGCCAGTCATTCTAGTCATAAATTTTCAAAAAGAATCTTCTCTTAGTCCGTAAATTAAAATTTTCCTGAGCAAATTTGTGGATTGAAATGGCGTTTAATCATTCTGTTCCTGAATTCAGTGTGTTTGTCTAAGGCACACTAGCTACATTAGAGCAGGCCTGGTGTGTTTGTCTTTAATAAAGACTGCATTAAGGCTAGTCTAAGGTTACATTCCTACTGGACTTGCTGGTAATGCACACTGGTCAGTAGAATTACAGGTTTGGGGAGGTGGGGGAGGGGGATCAGAAGAGTAGCATGAGAACTGAACTGACCAATATGTCTCACACATTATACTCAAAATACCAATCATATCTATTGTGAATTCTGAAGGCAGAGAAGTTCATGGAGAGGGGAGGAATGAGAGGCTTGAGAGGGATGAATACATTCTAAACTAATGACAACATTTGTGGCTAATGTTTTCAAAATGTAAAAATTTCCTGCATTTCGGGAAAAATCGGTGGACCAACTGTTTTAGCATCAGCACATGTCCATGATATGATCAGTTAGACATGCCTCAAAAGATGACCCGACCAAAACAATTGATTTTGATACAGAAATTTCCAACCCTACATCGGTCAAAGTGAAATCAACACATATCTTGCTTAATGCAAGACTGCAATGTTAGGTGATCCGGTCTGGCGATTGATTTGCTACCTGGTTGTCATCACAGGGGATAAGAAGAATCAATCTCCTGGGAGACAAAGTACAGGATCATTTTTATTGATATACCCAGTGGGCTTATTTCAAAGCCTGGCTAGGAATATAATTATGGCATGAGGGTTCGGAGTTGGACAGGCATAAAACCTGGACATTGGAAGAGGGAGGCACTCCAGAATTGCATAAGAACTACAGCCACATGCCAGTAAGTCAGACTCTTGCTGGTGCCAGGTGCTGTGGAAGCATGCAGGTAAGTCAGACTCTTGCTGGTGCCAGGTGCTGTGGAAGCATGCGGGTAAGTCAGACTTGCTGGTTGCAGGTGCTATGGAAGCATGCAGGTAAGTCAGACTCTTGCTGGTGCCATGTGATGTGGAATCACGCAGGTAGCCACTCTCATGCTGGTGCCAGGTGATGTGAAATCGGTTGTCTCTCCCATGTGTATTATGATAAATGGCTGGTAATCTTCTCACATACATGTAATTGTATACAAAAATACTGAGATGGTTACAAAAGCTACATTCAAGCAAATTTCACATCCGTGAGAGGTTACCTAATGGACCTTTCCAGTTTATCCATCAATCATGTGATGTCATAAACAACCATGTGACATGTAGGATGATGTCATAATCAATTACATCATGAATGACATAGATAAGTTCATCAAGAACGCTTAATTGACAGACTAATCGCTGTTGTACAAATTGTATGTCTTTACTATTTAGACCTTTCACTGACAAATTCCTGAAAAAGTTAATTCTTTATAATATAAAACGTATTCTGTTGAATATTTAGAAATTAATTTGCCTGAAAGAAGTTGCTGTCTAAGGCAATTTCAAAATATTCAACAGTTTTACTGTATGGTTGTCTGTCTTGAAAACGAGATGAGAAATTAATCGGAAACGATTAATAAACATTATGTCATTATAACTAATTTGACTGGATGCTGTTGTTGTCTATCGACGCCCAGTCAAATTAGTTTTAAAATAATGAACAGATTACCTGTATAGTTTTCTGAAAATTGATAGTAAGGGAGTTCACTGATTGATCAATCCAAACACAGACGGTGCGTGGGTGGAGCTTAGCTAGAGACATGTGTGGCATAGCTATAAAACTGAATTCCTCCATTATGAATTATTCTGAGGTCGATCCCTGATGAACCATGTTGGGATTGATCGATCTCTGAACTCCCTGACTATCAATTTCCAGAAAACTAAATAGGTAAGCTATTGAATATTTTGAAACCAATTTGACTGGATGTTTTTGCTGCCTATGGCAGCAACAGCACACAGTTAAATTAGCTCCAAAATATTCAACAGCCTGTTTATTAAATAGCAAAGACATACAATTCATACAACAATGCTTAGTCCATCATCAATTATGCGTTCGTGACGAACTTATCTATGTCATTCATGACATCATTGACTATGATGTGTCATGTAGTAGGTTATGACATCATATGATTGATGGATAAACTGGCAAGGTCTACTGGTATTATGAATTATTCAGAGGTTGGGATCAACTAATCTTTGGAAACAACTTATAGTAGTTGCGAGTCTCGAGTAACATATCTCAAGCAATAACAGTACATGATTACATGTATAGGTAATCTATACACACACATGCCATATATTTGTTCTGTACTATGTATATACGTATACATCATTGCGCAATTAGATGTAGGCAACCTCTTTTTAAAAAAATAAACAGAGATCTTGCCAAGAGATTGACTCAAGTTTGATAAAGTGATAAAGTAGTTTAATGCTCAAGTGTAAAGACATTTAATGTCTAATTTCTCACAGTTTGCCCAGGGTGAGAAATATGAGGTTTTAATGGGAGCCTGTACAGGCATAAAACCAGGACTGCATATATCCAGGTACAGGATACCATGGCCATGCACTGTTGAACAAGATTGGTTGGCAAGCTTAAAGCAAAGATACAGGTGTAGATTTCAAAGTGATACATGAAAGTAAAGGTTCTCAATTAAAGTTTTTGGTATTTTTGATAAAAAGAAGAGGGCATTTATGAATGCTTTAAATACTGGTTGCTATGCAACAAGGGACATAATTCTGATTTATTCTAACTTTTACCTCCCTTAGCTTAATTATATGTGGTTAAATATTTATTTGTTTGTTAACCCTTTAAAGTTCAAGATGGACGAAAACCACTTCTGCCGTGGTTTCAAGAATTGTTCATTTGCAGACCAAGAAGAATACTTTTGAAAATTTACTACTGAAATGACTGGCTCGCTAACCGAGCCAGTTATTCCAGTGGTAAATTTTCAAAAATAACCTTTTCTTGGTCTGCAAATGTACATTTTCTGAGAAAATAAAAATTTTCATGAACAGATTTACCCTTTAACACTCAAATCAGCCAAAAAGCCTTCTGCAGTGGTCTTGAGAAATGTCCATTTGCAGACAAAGAGAAGACTATTTTTGAAAATTTACCACTGGAACGACTGGCTCGATAACCGAGCCAGTCAATTCCAGAGGTACATTTTCAAAAATAATCGTTGATTGTTCTGCAAATGTACATTTTCTATGAGAAAATTTTAATTTTCTGGACAAATTTGAGGTTTAACGAGTTAATATGAAAAACGCATTCTATTTATGGTATAATTATCACCATTATTCTGATCACCTATGAGTTTGTTGCTGCCATGAGGAAGTGTCTCATTTGATATTAAACCCATAATGGTCAAGATGGTCAAAACTGGCCTCTGCAGTGGTCTTGAGGAATGTCCATTTGCAGGCCACTGAGAAGACTATTTCTGGAAATTTATCAGTGGAATAACTGACTCGATAACCGAGCCAGTCATTCCAGTGGTAAATTTTTAAAAATAGTCTTCTCTTAGCCTGCAAATAGACATTTACTTAGTAAAATTTTTAATCTCCTGGCCAAATCTTGGCCATTAAAGGGTTACATATAGACTGCTATAATTATGTTATCTCTGAGGAAGCGTCAATTTGGACTAACTTAAAGGAAAGTTAATCGAACATTTTATTTTCTAAAAAAAAATTTATTTGGGTATAAAATAACAAAATACTAGCCTGGTTTTGTGTGTAGTGGTAATTAATTATCCTTTTTAATTCCCAACTATTTTGAAAAATTTAAGACAGGAATGACTGGCTTGGTTATTGAGTCAGCCATTCAAGGAGTAAAATTTCAAAAGTCTTCTCTTGATCTGCAAATTGGCATTCATTAAATTAAGAGCAAAGCTTGGAAATCCTCTTGTATAGTTATTAAGTTCTTCTATTGCATTCAAGTTTGATTCAAATCGAGCCAGCAGATTTTTAGATACAGCTCCAGAAACACAGACAAACCTAACTTATTGGTTTGGTCTGTGTCTATTGAGTCCCTGATTACAGGTCCCATTCACTTCATATCGAGGCTGTTTTTTATTTGAGTGTAGATATTATTGGTAACTTGGCCAGTTTTTACACAGCTACTTGTTTATTCTCCTGGAATGAGACTAGAATTAATACTTTCTCACCTAACAGTAAGAACTGTTTATTGAATCTGTCAGAATATAAGTCTGTTTTCACACTCATTAACACCTGGCCTAGGTAAACTCTAACTAGCTCATTAGCACCTATACAGGTGTGTTTGGTTAGACTGTGTTCTTACATGAGATAAAGTGCAAAGACAACAGTGTATTGCGCAAAGTGGATTCAAGAAGAGGGCCAGTTATCTTTAACCCCTTAACATTCAAGACCAAATATGACTTCTGTACTTGTCTTGAGAAATGTCCATTTGCAGATCAAGAAGACCATTTTTTTTTAATTTACCACTAAAATGACTGGCTCGATAGCTGCGCCAGTCATTCCAGTGGTAAATTTTCAAAAATAATCTTCCTTTGGACTGTAAATGGGCATTTTCAATGAAAAAATTGAAATTTTCTTGAACAAATTGCATCCTTTAATGGTCAAGATTTGTCATGAAAGTAAAAAGAATTTGTTCACCAAATGAGAAGACTAAAGAGAGGACTAAAGAGAAGACTAAAGATAAGCCTAAAGACAACAATAAAGAGAAGACTAAAGAGAAGACTAAAGAGATGACTAAAGAGAAGACTAAAGAGAAGACTACAGAAAAGACTACAGAAAGGAATAAAAGAGAAGACTAGAGAAGACTAAATAGAGGACTAAAGAGAAGACTAGAGAGGAATAAAGAGAAGACTAAAGGGAGGACAAAAGAGAAGACTAAAGAGAGGACTAAAGAGAAGACTAAAGAGAAGACTAAAGACAGGAATAAAGAGAAGACTAAAGAGAAGACTAAAGAAAGGACTATAAAGAGAGGACTAAAGAGAAGACTAAAGGGAGGACTAAAGAGAAGACTAAAGGAAGGACTAAAGAGAAGATTAAAGAGAAGACTAAAGAGAGGACTAAAGAGAAGACTAAAGGGAGGACTAAAGAGAAGACGAAAGAGAAGACTTAAAGAGAAGACTAAAGAGAGGACTAAAGAGAAGATTAAAGAGAAGACTAAAGAGAAGATTAAATAAAAGACTAAATAAAGGCCTAAAGAGATGACTAGGGAAGACTACAGAGAAAATTAAGGAGAAGACTAAGGAGAAGACTAAAGAGGACTAATTTTTACTATAGATTGGTTGATTGCTGGCACACCATCACAAATACCCATATGCACTGCTTTGAGCCTTTTTACCCCTCCCCTAACTGGTGGTGGTGGGTGGTGGGGTGGGATGGGGGTGGGGGTGTAATGTAAATATCCTCTTGCATTCCACAATCATATGAGTAACCCATATACAAAATTTGGTTGACTTCCATCCAACGTTTTCAGAAAATTACGTTCAAGTCAACGCACGCACACACATGTATACACACACATGCATGTGCGTACGCATGCACGCTGGCACAAAAATGCATATTTTGGTGCTATTGCCATTCTTATAGAGCCATTGATAGCTGAGAAAAATATTGCAATATATCGATCATATTATATGGCATATAATTGTTTTCACTACATACATATTTTATACCAATATCCAATGTCAAACACCTTCCGCCACATATTTATCAGAAAATTAACATTTACATAATATCAATTCTAAGTTTGTTCTACATATTTTAGGGGGAAACCCTCATAGGCCAAGCCACATGTCTTACTTAGCCCATTTAACTTTGAGAAATGAATTATGGCAGGAATATTGTAGCAACATTCAAATATGCAAGAAACACGTAATCTTCATACCAGGACAGGGGGTGTATGAGAGACATCAGTTTATTACAGTTCTCTGTGCGAGATCAAAGCATACTTGCATAGAACATAAAACCATCCCATACAGCACACCTGTCTATAGAGACCACCTTATGGAGCGTACAGCAAACTTGTATAAAGAGATCACCTTATGGAACATACAGCAAACCTGTCTAAAAAGACCACCTTATGGAGCGCACAGCAAACCTGTCTAAACCGACCATCATATGGAGCATACAGTAAACCTGTCTAAAGAGTCCACTCTATGAAAGTACAGCAAACCTGTGTAAAGAGACCACCTTATGGAGAGTACAGCAAACCTGTCTAAAGAGACAACCTTATGGAGAATACCAATACAGCAAACCTGTGTAGAGAGACCACCTTATGGAGTGCACCAATACAGCAAACCTGTGTAATGAGACCATGTTATGGAGAGTACAGCAACCCTGTGTAAAGAGTCCACTCTATGAAAGTACAGCAAACCTGTCTAAACCGACCATCATATGGAGCATACAGTAAACCTGTCTAAAGAGTCCACTCTATGAAAGTACAGCAACCCTGTGTAAAGAGACTGCTTTATGGAGCGCACCACTATAGTAACCTGACTAAAGAGACCGCCTTATAGAGTGCACCAATACAGCAAACCTGTGTAATGAAACACCAACACAGCAAACCTGTCCATAGAGCCCACCTTATGGAGCGGGCCAATACAGCGAACTTGTCTATAGAGACCACCTTATGAGACCACCTTATGCAATACAGCAAACCTGTTTATAGAGACCACCTTATGGAGCGGACAATACAGCAAACCTGTCTATAGAGACCACCTTATGTAGCAGGCCAATACAGGAAACCTGTCTATAGAGACCACCTTATGGAGCGGACAATACAGCAAACCTGTCTATAGAGACCACCTTATGGAGCGGGCCAATATAGCAAACCTGTCTATAGAGACCACCTTATGGAGCGGACCAATACAGCAAACCTGTCTATAGAAACCACTTTATGGAGAGCAGCCATACAGCAAACCTGTGTAAAGAGACCGCCTTATCGAGCATCCCAGTACAGCATAACACCAATACATGGTCTCTAAACACAGGTGGTCTTTTAGCACTTTAACACTCACTATCTGCTGTTTAGTATTCTCTATAATCTGTTCATCCTATAATCTTCAAATTTGTTAATTTTTCTCATAGAAAATTCTCCATTTGCAGACAAAAAGAAGACTATTTTTTTTTAATTACCCACTTTAATGACTGGCGCGGTTATCGAACCAGTCATTCAAGTGTTAAATTTTCAAAAATAGTCTTCTCTTGGTCTGCTAATGGACATATTTCAAGAGCACTACTGAGCCCTGAAAAACAGGCGGCCTCACAAGCAGGTATAACTTTATATAGACACACACCTGCAATCTGGCGCCTCTACCTCAGACAGGTATGCCAAACTCCAGGTAATACTACTCAATATTTAACTCACTATACCTGCTCTGTTCTGCAACAAGACGGCCATTATTCTTGTTGCTGATATATCATCTAAATTCCTCACACGTTTCTATGTCAGTCTGCAGTCTCAGACAAACAACTCATCTTCTCAGTGTTCATCACATGTGCTGAATGGTGATGCAGTCCATGTAGCTCTTTACCACTGTATAAACCCTTGAAAGGCCAGTGTCGCAGTTTTACCCATTTAACACTCATATCAGCCAAAAACTGCTTCTGCAGTCATGTTGAGAAATGTCCATTAGCGGAGCAAGAGATCATTTTTAAAAATGTACCACTGGAAGGACTGGCTCAATAACCGAGCCAGTCCTTCCAGTGGTAAATTTATAAAAAATTTTAGGGTTAAAGGGTTAAGACACCATTGCACATAAGCTGTTGAATATTTTGAAACTAATTTGACTGGGAGCTGTTGTTGCCAGCCATCGGCAACAGCAATTCCCCATCAAATTAGTTTCAGAATGTTCAACAGAGTATTCCTTACTTCATAAAGAATATCCTATATCTGGTCTGTAGGACCAAGAGGTTAACTTAATATAGTAGCTTATAGCGCAGGTGCTTAATGTACCGCTTCCAGGTAAACCAACACCAAATTTTCTGAAAACAACTTCACTGAAAAAGTTGCCCTAAGAGGCACCTTAAATTTTCCGTCAAATCCTTTCAAAATAATCTGCAGATTTCTTATTTAGTTTCTTTGATGCCGATGATATGCAGCCACTTCCAGGAATTTGGGATGCAGGTCAATTTCACAGATATTTCATCTTTTAACATCTATCACTAATGGAGGAATCCAAGCTTTAGCTATTCCCCGTCCATGCTTTACCAGTGTTGGGATCAATCGATCCCTGCACTCTCTGAATGTCAATTTCCAGAAAATTATACAGGCAAGTTGTTGAATATTGTGAAACTAATTTTACTTGGGTGCTGTTGCTGCCATAGTCAAATTAGTTTCAAAATATTGTACATAATGTTTATTAAACAGAAAGGGTATACAATTCGTATAAGTTGTTGGACTATTAAGCATTTGTGATGGACTACATCACATCCTTCATGATGTAATGGATTATGACGTCAGCCTACATGCGACGTAGTTGATTACGACATCATATGATTGACTGAACAACTGGATTCCTCCATTTTGCTCAACAGTTTGCAGCTCAGTAATTCATCCTCAATCTCGTCTTCCATCCCACATGCCAGCCTTTGTCATCCCTCACCCTCATACCCCCATCCCTGCTCTCCCCACCCCTTTCCATCCATCTCTCTATCGCACATACCATCTCTTCAGAACCACGTCCTTTCCACCATCCCGACCTGCCCTCTCTGGCCTCTGTCACTCTCGTCAATACATCTATCCTTGACATCTATCTCACATACCATATCTTCCTATTCCTAAACACCTCTCCCTCCCTCCCTCCCTCTCTCTCTCTCTCGACGGTTTTACCGTAACTGTGGGGACATCACTTTTTTCTCTCATTTTTTTATTTTCATTTCCTTCGTGTTTCTGGGTGTGTTGGCAAAATAAAAAACACTTCTAAGAGGGATAGCGATTATTACCATTAACTAAAAAAAGGGAGAGAACACTGTGGGGACGGTCCCCACAACCTAGTTAGAGAGTCCCCACAAATGTGAGAAACATCGTGGGGACATACTCTCTGATTGGCAGTTCATGCAGTAGCAGCAGTATGTGGATGGGAGATTACACTGCGACCCAGTCTGCGCACCTGAGTGTTTATCATATCACGTGTTCGTATGGCTCGTGCAATATTTATTTTACATGAGTGTGAGATAATTTTGTGGGGAAGATTATTTTAGGAAATTTACTACTTTAATGACTGGTTCGGTTAACGAGCCAGTCATTCCAGTGTCAAATGTTAAAAAATAGTCTTCTCTTGCTCTCCAAATGGACATTTCATACGACCAGTGCATAAGCCATTTTTGGCCAACTTGATGGTTAAAGTTCTTATGTCTTCAAGCACAAGGAATGAGATAACTTCACTTAAAATACCTCCATGTAACGAAACATCTAACAAGGAGAAGAATGCATGAAAAAAATCACCCATTATAACGACGCTGGCTATGCCAAGCATGTTAACAACACGCCGCATACGCCAAAGTTCAAGTATAATCAAACCAGAATGACATCTCTACATGTACTGTACAGTGCAGAAACTCAATGTTTTGCCATCTTTCCAGAGACTTAATCGTAAAATTGTAAACACAATGTACTATTGTAGCGTGCTTTACGACGAAAGATGAGCGTAGCCTTACACAACCTAAAATCCAGGATATATTCATATCTAGGAAACTGCCGGTCGGATTTGGCTCAAATTTTAACACAAGAAAGGGTGAGGTCATACACTAGGTTCCCACAACTTTGAGCATGATAAATACAACTTGGAAAATGAGAAATCCTAAAAAGTCTGGAATACCAAAAACATTTTTACAATGTGATAGAAACACATAGGGCGAGTATCTGCAATAACTGATTTCTCTTGTTTGAGTATATACCTGAAGACTGAGTAAATTTAAGCAATATGAATGCAAATGAAAATATTCTGTTTTCCATGTCAGATTTTCTGCTAACAAGTGAACTCATTAACGGCAATATCAAAGTTTTTTCCACCAATTAATAACTGCTTTTCAAAGCTAATGAAGAAATCTTCTTTGACAGGTTGAAACATTAATGCTTTAACACACAAGCTGGCCAAAATGGTTTTTGTAGTCATCTTGGGAAATGGTCATTTGCCGGTCAAGAAAAGATAATTTTTTAAATATTTACTACTGGAATTAATGGCTCGATAACTGAAATAGTCATTCTCGTGATAAGTCTTCAAAAATACTCTCTTGGTCTGCAAATGACATTTTATATGAGAAAAGTGAAATTCTCTTGAACACATTTGATGGTTCGAGGGTTATCCCATTAATGGTCAAATTTGGTCAAGAAACTTTAAATATCTGCCTATTGAATGTCCATTTACAGGCCAAGAGCATACAATTTTTGAAAATTTATCACTGGAATGACTGGCTCAGTAATCGAGCCAGTCATTCCAGTGTTATATTATCAGAAATTGTATTCTCTTGGGCTGTAAATGGTGATTCCACAAGACCATAACAGAGGCTGGTTTTGGCCGGCTTGACCATTAAAGGGTTAACCAATTATAGAGACCTCGAGACAGTAAATACCAAATCTGTGAACAATATAGTGGTGCTTAAAATTTTAATTTCATTAAATTATCTATACAAAAATTAAGTTTCATATAAGTAGCTTATAAGATGTATTTCTTGTTAAAAAAATGTAGTGATGTGGCACCAGTCTACCCATCGTGAGGTGTTTACATTCCCACCATCATGTCTAACATGTTTGCCATGACTGGCGGTATCCCGGTCAGACATGGATCTGACAGGCACAAAGCACTATTCTGGGAACGCAGAGAAAGCCAAACAAACAACCTGTAGCCGCAGAGCCGTGGCAACATCCCTCTGACAGATATTCATTTAGCATTATAATCATAGAAAACCAGAGCTGATGACAGAGGCGGTGAAAACACAGACACAGACTCTCTCTGTAGCAACTATATCAGAGATCAAATTCAATCCTCAAAACTTGAAACCCACACACAAGTTCTCCTCTGATCCTTTTATGTGCCCCTCCAAGCAGCTTCAAAGAGAAAAAGAAATCCTTTGAAATGGACAAGCATAACTCAATTTTCCCTAGCGTGTCTTAAGTTGCAGCAGTTCAAAGAGATAGATAGGAATGCATAATGACAGAGCATATCTCTGCACCGCTGCTGCTGCTGCCACAGAAGCGCAGCACAATCAAACGGTGAATTATACCTGCTTATCTTCCCCTTATCATCTTCACAAGTCATCTCTTCACACTCTGACACTGCATCATCACACACACGCAGCATCTGACACCGCATCATCACACGCACGCACGCACGCACGCACGCACGCACGCACGCACGCACACACAGACGCAGCATCTGACACCATTTTGCACTTGGGGAAATAATGGAGGAACACAGTTTATCCATCAATCATATGATGTCATAATCAACTACGCGATGTGTAGGTTGATGCAAAAATGAATTACATCATGAATGACACGATTTAGTCTGTTATAATTGCTTAATAGTCTGTCAAGTTGTACAAATTGTATGTCTTTACTATTTAATAAACATTCTGTTGAATATTTTGAAACTAATTCGACTGGCTATGGCAGCAACAGCATCCAGACAAGTTAGTTTCAAAATATTCAACAGCTTGCCTGTATAGTTTTCTGGAAATTGAGATTCAGAGAGTGCATGGATCAATTGATCCCAACATGGACAAAGCATGGGTGGTGCATAGCTAAAGCTGGATTCATTCATTGTCAAATTGCATGTGTACTTATTGCTTGCCTACTGAGCACCATAGAGATTAACTTTAACCCTCGAATTTCATCAAGAAAATTAAAATTTTCTCATTGAAAATGTTTATATGCAGGCCATGGAAAGATTTTTTTTGAAAATTTATTACTGGAATGACTGGCTCATTTATCGAGCCAGTCATTCCAGTACGAAAATTTTCAAAAACATGTCTTCTTGTTCTGCAAATGGACATTTCTAAAGACCACTTGGTCTGATATGAGTGTTAAAGGGCTAAACAAGCAGGGTGATGAGCCTGGGCCTTTCATTCTTGACCATCAATGTTAATGCTGAATTAGGCATTAACATCGGTTTATTATCCAGTTGGATAATAATCAGTAATAATTATCTATTAATTGCTCAGCTGGGTACTAATCTGATAACTGCATAAAGTTCATCTTGAAAGTAGCAGTAAGATGTCAGTCACAATGTTTACAAAACATACACCAGTCTAATTCTTCTACTGGGGCCATAAACTTATCTTCTCTGACATCAGGATGACAAGAGTTAACCCTTTAACTATCAAATTTGTTCAAGGAGATTTCATAGAAAATATCTCTGAAGACCAAGAGAATAATTCTGTAAATTTATCACTGGCATGACTTGTTCGGTTATCGATCCAGTCATTACAGTGATAGATTTCCCCCCAAAAAAATGTTCTTAGTCTGCAAGTGGTTTGCAATTTCTCAAGGCCACTGCAAAAGCATTTTTGGCCAACAGCAAAGTGGAAGATGAATACACTACAGTCTCAGGCACATGGCTTTGATAGAAACGAGTGATTGAAGCAATCATTTCAGAAATTTGTTAAACACAATCTTTCTATAAATATATACACAGTTTAACGCACTTGTGTCGACCCCTAGATTCATGAGAGCATACCTGTCCATGGAAACGAAGGTATATCTTTCTTATCAAAGAACTCTGCGTTTCCGACTCCAAAGGACTTCATAGCATCCCCACAAGTCAGCCCTACTGAGACTAACTATGTGGGTGGTATCTAGTCACTTAGACTTAACAAGCAGGATGATAAGAATTCCGTTCATATAAAACAAACAGCATCCACAAGAGACTGACTAGCCGTCAAGTACTAAGGTATTGATAGAAAACATAAAGCAGGTTTCAGAGAAATCTGCTCCTCAGTGATAAATATTTGTATACGATTATCACCCAGATGCAGAAAGACGGTGTCGTGTATTATTTTAAGAATACCTCCTCCGCTAATGAGGGTGTGTTTGTGGAATGTTAACCGAGGGACATCTACTAAGAATTAAGCTTTTAATCCTGAAATTTGTTCAAGAATATAGAAATCTTCTCACAGAAAATATTGCATCACAAACCTAGAGAAGATTATTTGTGAAAATTTATCACTGGAATGACTGGCTCCATAACGGAACCAGTCACTCCAGTGATAACTTTTCACAAATATTCTTCTCTTAGTCCGCAAAGCGACATTTCAAAAGACCACTGCAGAAACCGTTTTGTGTAGCATACGTGTTACGATGTTAATACAATACCATTATATACAGGTTCAGTACATATTAGCGTGCGCATAGACTCCTGCTATATATACTGAGCCGCTAAACAGTTTCTGCCCAGTAAGAAAATATGTATGCACACACGCACATACACACGCATGCAAATATGCACTCACTCACACGCACATGCATGCACTCCTAACATACACACACGCACACAGCCACACACACACCATTATGCACACTAATTCACACACACATGAACGCACACACACATACACCGTCACATCACATCATAATTCTGTATCACCTGTCAGATTCACCTGAGCAAGCAGGAACTCAGGTGAGATTGACATGTTATTAAGTGCTTCATAATGGCTTAAGTTTGCATGTTGTTGAAGATGTCTAATTAACAAGTTGTTTAAGTTTACCTGCTGGATCTATCATCACTCTTCCATTCCCTGTATTTCTATTTGGATTCCCTGTTTTAGCATGACTCCTGCTATTCATTCGAGAATGCAGTCAGTGAGATATTAACAGCTTTAACGCACCAGCATTTTCAAACACACACACACTTCATTCTATGCACTCTTCAAACACACACACACTTCATTCTATGCACTCTTTAAACACACACACACTTCATCCTATGCACTCTCCAAACAAACACACTTCATTCTCTGCACTCTCCAAACACACACACTTCATTTTACGCACTCTCCAAACACACACACTTCATTCTATGCAGTCTCCAAACACACACACACTTCATTCTACGCACTCGCTAAAGACACAGACTTCAATCTACGCACTCTCCAAATACACACTTCATTCTACGCACTCTCCAAATACACAGACTTCATTCTATGTGCTCTGCAAATACAGACTTCATTCTACACACTCTCGAAATACACAGACTTCATTCTACGCACTCTCCAAACACAGACTTCGTTCCACGCACTCTCCAAACACAGACTTCATTCTACGCTCTCCAAAAACACATTTCATTCTACGCACTCTCCAAATACACAGACTTCAATCTACACACTCAAAATAAACACTTCATTCTACGCACTCTCCAAATACACAGACTTCATTCTACGCACTCTCCAAATATACATACTTTATTCTACGCACTCTTCAAATACACACTTCATTCTACGCACTCTCCAAATACACAGTCTTCATTCTCCGCACTCTCCAAACACACACCCTTCATTCTACGCACTCTCCAAACACACAGTCTTCATTCTCCGCACTCTCCAAACACATATATTTTATTCTACGCACTTTCCAAACAAACACACTTCATTCTACACACTCTCCAAACACACACACTTCATTCTACACACTCTCCAAACACACAGACTTCATTCTACGCACTCTCCAAATACACAGACTTCATTCTACGCACTCTCCAAATACACAGACTTCATTCTACGCACTCTCCAAACAAACACACTTCATTCTACACACTCTCAAAACACACAGACTTCATTCTATGCACTCTCCAAACACACACACTTTATTCTACGCACACTCCAAATACACAGACTTCATTCTACGCACTCTCCAAACACACACAGTTCATTCTACACACTCTCCAAACATACACTTTACTCTACGCACTCTCCAAACACACAGACTTCATTCTACACACTCTCCAAACACACACACACTTTATTCTACGCGCTCTCCAAACACACACTTCATTCTACGCGCTCTCCAAACACACACACTTCATTCTACGCGCTCTCCAAACACACACACTTCATTCTACACAATCTCACAAGTTTCCACATTTGGTGGCATAAATTGCACAACCTTTAAAAAAATAGCATCGCAGTCAGCTTGCTGCCTATCTTCCAGCAAAGCCTCTTCAAGCTTAATTCAACAGAGTGTTTTCTGTACATGGCAGAGTTCATTTAATTTTGTTTGTAGTGTTGACTGTCTTACTTAATCCTTTAATGGTCGAGCCAGCCAAACCCGGCCTCTGAACTGACCTATCTATCCAAGAGAAGACTATTTTTGAAAAGCTACTACTGGAATGCCTGGCTCGATAACCGAGCCAGTCATACCAATGGTAAATTTTCAAAAAGAGCCCTCTTTTGGCATGTAAATGGACATTCAATAAGCAAATATTTGGATATTCTTGACCAAATTTGACTATTAACTGGTTAATTAATGGTCAATTTCCAGCAAAAAAATCATTTTCTGCAGGTCTTGAGAAATGTCCATTTGGAGTGCAAAAGACCATTTTTAAAATTTAGCATTGAAATAATCGGCTCGATAATCGAGAAAGGTCATTCAATTCGTAAATTAAAAAAGTGTTCCCTTGGCCTGTAATTCATTAAGCAAATATTTATATTTTCTTGACCACTCTTGACCATTAGCGCGTTAATTGTTGAACACTCACCTCCTTTGTGATTGTGCCATGTCCATCAAAGTCATATAATGTGAATGACCATTCCTGTTTTGGATTCTCCGAATTCTCGAAATGAACACCGCATTCAAATTCCTGGAAATATATAATTATAAGAAACTAAAATTTGGATTCAGTAATTATGAATATTAAAAATTAATAGTCAACACGCACATACACACATATGCACGTATGCATGTACACACATACCTGAAATACGGATCTACACTCACTCACACAATACATGCACGCACACAGTGTGTCCAAATTGCACACGGGCAAGGACACATACGCTCACGCACACTCAATGGCTCTTTACAATGCTTGACCATGGTCATTCTAATGATTATTTGACCATGGTCATTCTAAAGCTTTTTAGTGCTTGACCATCATGGTCATTCTAATGCTGTTTGAGTGCTTGGCCATGGTCATTCTAATGCTCTTTGAGTGCTTGACCATGATCAGTCTAATTCTCTTTGGAATGTTTGGCCATGGTCAATCTAATGAGTGTTTGCCCACAGTCATTCAAAAGTTCTTTAGAATGCTTGATTATGCTAGTGGTCTCTGAATACTTAGCTATTATAAATCTAATACTCTTTCAATTGGTTTCTTGGGCATGATGTGTACAATACTCTGTGTAGAGTGATTCTTGCTGTTTGGCGCTGGGTGCATTATGATCATTGTCGGCATCGATAATAGCACACTTATGCAGCAAACTTAATAAATCTCATTACAGAGGCTGATCAATCATGGGCTTAAGCTGACAAGGATAACTAACCGCCCGCATTATTGATACGTGTGCCATCGGAAAATGATTGTTATTCCCACGTATAGAGTTTTATGTCCATGATGTACGAATACATATTACAACGTCAAGAAGCGTACTAAATTATAGTCATCAGATATGCTCCAGGAGAAGGTCAAGGTTTGCTCAGAATAAGATGCAACAACACCGCAGGAATGAAAGGAGCTGGATTGCAAGAGCTACTTCAATTTCTCCACATGATTATATGTTGTGCTAAAATAAATGCTTGTTATTTAGTATAGCTGGCTAGTCTATCTATAATATTGAACAGTCATAGCAGCGCAGGAACAGGAAATAAAGTACTGTTATTAAATATCCATTGGTACTGCATTATCTCGATTAATCACACATAAACATACAGAAATAGTAGCCAATAAAAATGGTTATGTTCACTATGGACAATTGTAGCGTTCATTGATATGCTAATGCGCTGGAGAGCACAATTTTAAATATTCCAACTCTGCAGATCTATATAGTTATTGCATTCCAATTTCAAAGTCTATGGAAATAGACATGATTAATTCCGCTTCCATCAATATCTGTATATCTGCATACAAACTTATTAACTTTTTAATGGTCAACTCAGTCAAAAATGGCTTCAGCAGAGAGCATGAAGAATGTCCACTTGTAGCTAAAAGACGATTTTTGCAAATTTATCACTGGGATGTCTGGCTCGATAACTGAGCCAGTAATTCCAGTATCATATATTGTCCAAAAAAAGTTTTCAGTTGACCAGCAAATTGGCATTGACTAAGCAGACTTCTAGAGTGTCTTGACCAACCTTGAGCACTGTCCATCTGCACAAGTCATTAACAACAGTGAAGAATGTTACTCGTGTTGGAGATCAATTGATCCCGGAACTTCCTGACTATCAATTTCCGGAAAACTATACAGGTAAGCTGTTGAATATTTTGAAACTAATGTGACTAGGTGCTGTTACTGCCTATGGCAGCAACACCACGCAGTCAAATTAGTTTCAAAATATTCAAAAGCATGTTTATTAAATAGTAGACATACAATTCATACAACAATGCTTAGTCTGTCATCAATTAGGCCTTCATGATGAACTTAGCATCGTCATTCATAACATAATTGATCATGACATCATCCTACACAATCATGTCTACAGTTGATTATGACATTATATGATTGATGGATATACTGGAGTCCTCCATTGAGTGTAAGGTTCAAGCACATGGTTACCTAGAACGCTTAACACTTTCAACCATTATACCCATTAGCTTTGATGACTAACTAACTTCCTTTAAATCATCAAAGAAATATAGTGTTCAATATTTTCAATGAAAGCCATATTAACACCATTTTGGAAGGCTTGGCTATGATACATTAAAAGGTATATAAATACATCTTGATAAACTTAACACCTTAATACTCAAATTGGGTCATGGAAATTTAAATGTTTTCATTGAAAATCAACGAGCAAGTCATTCTAGTGGTAAATTTTCAAAATAATCCACAAATGGTTAATTTTCAAGACCACTGCAAAAGCTGTTATGTGGCCAGCTTGAGTGTTAACCCTTTAACACTTGAATTTGTTCAGGAAAATTTCAATTTTCCCATAGAAAATGTTCATTTGCAGACCAAGAGAAGACTACTATTTTTGAAAATTTCCACTGGAATGACTGCCTCGAGAACCGAGCCAGTCATTCCAGTGGTAAATTTTCAAAAATAGTCTTCTCTTGGTCTGCAAATGGACATTTCTCAAACCACTGCACAAGCCGTTTTTGGCTGATATGAGTGTTAAAGGGTTAAGACAGAATTCTAAAACGTTTTCTCACTAAAATACATGTTCTTACATTTCAAGGCAGCAAATCGCCAGTCAAATTTGTTTCAAAATATTCAAAAGAATCTTTCTGACATCATACATGTAAAGATCGAAACTTCAGGATTGTATTTGTGAAAACATTACCACCTAAACATAAGTTTGATCTCTTTGATGCAAGCATTAGGCAATCCTTTATCTGTTATTAATGTACATGCTACTTAAATGCCAAGGGACTACTTCTACTTGACATAAGACAGTAATGCATTCCTTGAAGATGTAATTCAGGCGTTTGATCTCTTAGTCGATGAGCAAATATGGGAGACCAACCTCTGCAAACTGATTTACTGACATTACTTTTATAACAGCTCTCAACAACAAACAAGACAAACTTTCATATGGATACTAGATCGAGTGATCATCCAAAATAGAAGATGGATATGGTAAAAGCGGAATGTGTGCGGATGCCGCGACGCACATTTTCTGGATGTGATTAACGAAAGCCTTTCATTTAGAGAGACAAAAAGTGTATAAAGACAAGAGAGTGCTTTGAAGGTAGAACTTCAGAAGAGTTTGCGTTTTTGAACAGTTTAATCATTCTGTGATGAATTAAATTTCTGAGGCAACAGAGCGAGTGGTTAGCCTCAGTCGATGTGTTTGATGTTGCCTGCAGAGTCTGAGAGCAAATCTGTCTGATGTCCCCGCTCAGATAATGTATAACTTTGAACTCCTAAAGCAGGCTCATTTTGAAACTTTTTGAACCACATTATTCAAGTCTTTCATCTGGTAAACTCACTGTAACATTTTCCGCAAGTTTTATGGGATAGGAGCTACATTTTCAAAGAATGTTACGATCACAGGTGGACGAGACCGGAAGCTAGATAATCTAGCATCTCTTCTTTTTATCAAATTAACATTGTATCTAATATCATATTTGTATTCTTACAATAATTCTTTTGATGTTTCTATGCGAACATCATATGATATAGGTCTAATGATCCCCTCTTCTGCCATTCAACCGTGAACCTTTGCCTGCCTTAGGCTTTTGGCTCTGAGTTATCCTAGGCCATTAACACCAACTTCAAAGCTAACTCTACTTTTCCATTGCCTGGAACAGTGGTTCTAAGCACTACACCTCCCCCACCTACCCAACCCTGCCCTACCCCAACCCTGTTCTAAGCACTACACCTCCCCCACCTACCCAACCCTGCCCTACCCCAACCCTGTTCTAAGCACTACACCTCCCCCACCTACCCAACCCGACCCTACCCCACATGAACAGCCTTTATCTGTGGATCTTTGCTAGGAAGATCAAAAACATCTATCTATGCTATTTACTTTGAATCACATCTTACTTTCTCAGAAGTTTGTAAACTTTCAGTCAAACACGCTCCAGTGACCACCGCTTGCCTATTGGTGGCAAAACATGGTGGTTTCTTAACACAGATGTTGGAAAGACCATCTATCTTTAATAAATTGCAGGATTTAATGAACCACCTGTCTATAAAGAACCATTTACCTTTAAGGAACCACCTGTCTTTAAAGAACCACTTGTCTTTCAAGCAGATCTGTCTTAAAGGAACCACCTGGATTTAAATGATCACCTGTCTATAAAGAACCACCTGTTTATAAAGAGCTGCCTTTTTTAAAGAACCACCTAACTTTAGAGAGACACCATCTAAAACCATATCTTCTCTAAACCAAGTCACTTGTGTTATGAGACCACCTGCCTACAGTGACCATAATTATTTGTGTTACATAATGTGGGTGCTTAAATCTTTAATTTCAATAGCATCAGATCCTGGGCACCTCTGATGAGCATATATAAGGCATAATGGAGTATTCCAGTTTCTCAGTCAATCATAAACCACTACTTGACGTGTAGGCTGATGTCATAAGCAACTACATCATGAATCATTCTAGATAAGTTCGTCACGAATGCTTAATTGATGACGGACTATGCGTTGTTGTACGAATTGTATCCATGCCTTTGCTATTTAATAAACATGCTGTTGCATATTTTTTAACTAATTTGCCTGGGCACTGTTGCTGCCATCACCCAGTCAAATTAGTTTTCAAAATATTCAACAACTTACCTGTATAATTTTCTGAAAATTGATAGTCAGTGAGTTTAGGGATCGATCGAGCACAACATGGGCAAAGTGTGGGTTGAGCTTAGCTAAAGATGGGCAGGGCATAGCTAAAGATGGGTGGGCCAAAGTCAAAGATGGGTGTGGCATAGCTAAAGATGGGTGGAGCTTAGCTAAAGATAGGTGGGGCATAGCTAAAGATGGGTGGGCCAAAGTCAAAGATGGGTGTGGCATAGCTAAAGATGGGTGGAGCTTAGCTAAAGATGGGTGTGGCATAGCTAAAGATGGGTGGAGCTTAGCTAAAGATAGGTGGGGCATAGCTAAAGATGGGTGAAGCTTAGCTAAAGATGGGCGGAGCTTAGCTAAAGATGGGCAGGGCATAGCTAAAATGGGCTTCCTCCATTAATGATGGATCTATTACCTGTATAATTTTCTGAAAACTGATAGTCAGTGATTTTAGGGATCGATCGAGCACAATATGGGCAATGTGTCTGAAGATGGGTGGGGCACAGTTAAAGATGGGTGGGGCATAGCTAAAGATGGGTGGAGCTTAGCTAAAGATAGGCGGGGCATAGCTAAAGATGGGTGAAGCTTAGCTAAAGATGGGTGGAGCTTAGCTAAAAATGGGTGGGGCATAGCTAAAATGGGCTTCCTCCATTAATGATGGATCTATTTCTAGCAAGCTCCGCCCACCTGTGCATGTGTGTTGGAAATTGATATTAACCCTGACTCTATCTTTTAGTGTCAATAGCAAAGAAACTGGTGTACATTTCTAAACAATTTTGGTGGAAGATGTTGCTGTCTACGACAGCACCATCTCCCACCAAATTTGTTTAAAAATGATCAGCAGTTCATCTGTTAATTTAATTTGATAGCTTAAAATTTTAACACCAGAGTGGTAAGGGATAACACTTTGAAACCTCAAACTCCCAGAATAAAAATTTCAAGCTAACTATACAGGTAAGCTGTTGAATAATTTGAAACTAATTTGACTGGGGCTGTAATTGCTGCCTATCGTTAGTAACAACAACTCCCAGTCAAATTCGATTCAAAACATTCAACAGAATGTTTAGTAAATTGTACATCCATCTAAGACACAGAAATCATACACTTGACATGCTTGACAGAGTTTTTATGTGACTTTGATTGAGACATCGCCTAATGTTAATAGCTAATAATAGCTAAGTCATGTTTTGTGTTATCCGATGCCATAGTTCTATCAATCACGTTTGCTGTCAAACTTGAACACTATTATTAACGATCCCCAGACACAAAAATTACCCATTATTATAATTAGCTAATGCTCACCGCCAACAACAACAACAATAACAAAAGCTACAAGACAAAGAAATATTCCAGAATTATCATGGCCTTTGTCATCGCCTTCCTGTTACCTGCTTCATGTTCAAACCTCTACTTTTACAGGCAATCGTGGATCAAAGAGCTAAACGAGCTATCTATTCACCTGACTGGCTGACAATGGATGCGAGAAAGCAGGGGATCAAAGAAACATAACCTGCCTCTCCACGCTCATCTTCAAACAATTATTCAGGTAGCAATCGTTTGAAGATTATCATAATGCCTATAGATTTAGTTCATGAACACAAGTGTTGTTCTAAATTCTCAGAGGCATAGGTAATCACCGGAGATAATGATGAAACCAGCTGAATATTTTGAAAGCAATTTGACTGAAAGTTCTTGCTGGCTTAAGGCAGCAATGACTTTCCATCAGATTGCAACCAAAATAATCCTTCCTCATAACACAATACTACCAATGGTTTGTAGTGCTCTCCGGGATCCAGGCTGACGATGGTGGATGTGAGTTTGATGAGCGGGAGTCGGCTTACAGAGGGACGTGTGTCTTCAGTAATATGACACGGTCTATCTCTATATCTATATATCTAATAACTGAACAAAGATTGTTATGAGGACTTAAAAGAGAAATGTTATCGCAGAAAAGCTGAAATGACAAAGTATTAATTGATATCCTACAGTATATGTGTAATATGATAAACCATGAATCTTGACTTTTAGTTAAACTTAGCAAACTTTGTATGCATGCGGTTGAATCAATTTTAAACAATGCTATGTGCACATTAATGATATATGCACATTGAACTTTTTAAGCTGTTGAATATTTTGAAATATCTGACTGTGGACTGTTGCTGCTTGAGGCAGAAACAGCTCCGAGTCAAATTAGTTTCAAAATCTTCAACAGAATGTTTATTAAATAGTAAATTTAACAAAGCCATACAATTAATATACTTCATTATGGTCTTTTCAATTTCCATGACGAACCTCTAAGTCCTTTTTTGTGATGTCAGCTGGATTGTGATGTATCTGATTGATTATGCTGTCATGTCTTCCATTGATGCTTATCTTAAAGAGATTGACAATCAACGATAGTTATACTGTTGAAATCAGTATGAGGAGTGCGGTGGGGTGAGGGGTGTGTGTGTGGGAGGTGAGGGTGGGGATGGTACTGTAACTGGATATATGTTCTTTACGCCAACACGTTCAAACAAAACATAATCTGTCTGAAAGAAAACAAGTTGGCTAAAATTGTGTTTACAATTCATTAAGTGCAGAGATTTTGCTTGTGTTTGCCTGACAAACAACAACTGGTCGATGATTAACCATTTCATAGTCAAGCCAAAATCGGACTCTACAGTGGTCTTGTGGAATGTCCATTTGCATGCCAAGTGAAAACCATTTTGAAAATTTTACCACTGGAATGCCTGCCTGTCGTTCCAGCAGTAACATATTCAAAAATAGTCTCCATTAACCCTTTAACCCTCAAATTTGTTCAAGAAAATTTTCTCATGGAAAATGTCCATTTGCAGAGCAAGAGAAGACTACTTTTGAAAATTTGCCAATGGAATGACTGGCTCGGTTACTGAGACAGTCCTTTCAGTGGTAAATTTTCAAAATGTCTTTTCTTAGTCCACAAATGGACATTTCTCATGACCACTGCAGAAGCCGTTTTTTTGCTGATATGAGCGTTAAAGGGTTAAATGGTGAATCCATCAACAGTGAAATCACAGATAGACTGATGAAGACTTTGATAATAATTTGACTGGAAGTTTCCATTTAAATCATGATCAAAATACAACAGAATATGTGTTACATCATACAGAACTGACTACTCTTGATATATGAGTTAAGCTAGATGGGCTAAAAATAGACAGTAAGTTTGGTTACTAAACGTCTGCATTGGCTGTATGTCCAGTCAGGTGCTGGATGGTTAGGTTAACTATAGTTAGTTGGTACCAGACTGACCGGTTCCCCATTCAAATAACATGTTTGTACATTTGGAGTAAGGTACCAGTCTCCTCTATCCCCTTCCTTAGTAACAAAATCATAGATTTTGCTGGACTACGAAAATAGGTATTTTGGTCAAGCAAAATGTCAGGCAGTGTGTATATGAGAAAAAGTGGGAAGGCAATAGGCCTTGTGGACTCTAACATACGGAATAAAAGTATAATTTCATCAAAACATGTTTATGTGCGTTGAACTGTGGCAAGCAAATGCTATCCAACATTTTGAATATGAAGTAACTTTTGCATTAAAACCATTCGTTATTGAACTCTGAGAGAGAGACTGGTTGACTATATGTAGTTACATAACTAGTGAACTTTTCAGATTGACAGAGATCTAGTAAACTATAGTTAACTATAATTAGTCAGTAGTAAGTGGGCGTTGTTGGCTTCTGTGGCTCTGAGAAGCGCCATTTTGACTCTGAAAAGTGTAGTACGCTGTATTCAATACTTGCTTTGTTTCGCTGTTTTTGTCACCCTTTGCTGTTACTTAGTCGTCAGTGGTGACACCCTTGATGGTGTCATCAGTGGTGACACCCTTGATGGTGACAGATGGTAGAAGGCAGCCATTGGTAACTGCTACTTGTGGTCACATCTGTCAAAAGGCACATAGCTTGGCGGGCAGTCTGGACCATCTCCACCGCACATAGCATGACAGGTCGATTTCATCTTGATAATGAGAAGTTTTGATGAAATTATACTTTTCTTCTATAGGTTAGTATCCCCAAGGCCTATTGCCTTCTCACTTTATCTCATACGCATGCCGCCTGACATTTAACCTCTGTTCTCATAGTGGAGAATGGTTTCCTTGGCATGTCTTTCAAAATCTTTGTCCAAGGTGTAGATTCTGCGTAAACGTAAAAATTGTCCATACGGGTTGGCTTTCAAACTAAGATCATCGTCAGGTGTAATACAGTTTTTCTAGCTAATAACTCCTCTGAGAAGTTCTTAACACTTAAATTCAAAGATGAACTGGTATTAATTTTTCAACAAAGTCTTTTGGAGAACATTGCTGTTGTTGTAGACATCGACGTCGTGTACCAAGATGGTTTTAAAAAAGTACTGGTAACCAGTTTCTTTGCTATTGCCAGAGTAACAATAGAATATTGACATAAGAGTGGCATTATGTTTAATGCTATCAGAGCACCAGACTAACATATGTTAGTGGTAGACAGCGCGGCAGAGATCAGCACCTCAGCAATGCGTATTAGTATTACTTCACAGTCAGAAATGAGGTACAGAGGAAAAAATAACAATAACATTGCTTTAGAAAAAACAAAATACACACAATTTTTACCACTTTACCATAAGCCCATAGCGGAAAGAGCGAGCGCATTGCATTAACCCTTTAACACTCGATTTCGTTCAAAAAATTTCAATTTTCTCACAAAAAATGTCCATTCCAGACCAAGAGTAATTTTTTAAATTTACCACTGGAATGACTGGCTAGGTTATTGAGCCAGTTATTCCATTGGTAAATTATCAAAAATACTCTTATATTGGTCTGCAAATATGGATATTTCTCACGACTGCTGAAGAAGCCGTTTATGGCTGATATGAGTGTTCGTGTTGATGGCATAATGTAGGCGGGGTTTTTCCGTGGCACTATCACAGAAACTCAGTGATCTGGGACATTGTCAATCCTTTAATGGTTCGATCTTCTCAGGAAAATTAAAACATTTGCTTATTCAATGTCCATTTTCATTACAAGAGAAGTCTATTTTTGAACATTTACAACTGGAATGACTGGCTCATTTATCAAGCCAGGCATTCATGGTAAATTTTCAAATATTGTGTTCTCTTGGCCTGCAAATGGACAAGTCAAAATAGTCAACAGGATTTGTATGCCGTCTTGATAATTTTTTGTCTCAGCATGGTAGTGTCGAAAGACAGTGCAACAGGATTACGGTGACAGCCAATTTATGAGTAAACATGTCTAAAATTTATATGAGTCCAAGGTTGAGTCGACTTCAAGTGAAATCAGAGATTGCAGATTTCTCGTCCTCCTGTTTTTAAAACATTGTAAAAATTCATCACATTTTCTGTATCATCACCAAAGTTACAGAATGGTGGAATCCAGTTGTATCTATGCGCCACCCATATCTAGCCAAGCTCCTTCCACGCTTCGCCTGTGTTGGGATCAATCGATCCCTGCACTCTCTGAATCTCAATTTCTAGGAAACTGTACAGGTAAGCTGTTGAAGATTTTCAAACTAATTTAATTGGGTGCTGTTAGTTTCAAACAATTCAAAAGCATGTTTATTAAATAGTAAAGACATACAATTCATACAACAACGCTAATAATCCATCATCAATTAAGCATTCATGATGAACTTAGCTACGTCAAGTAATTGATTATGAGGTCAGCCTACACATGATGTAGTTGATTATGACATCATATGATCGATGAATTCCCCATATCTCATTTTCAAGACAAATGTACAGAAAAACTGTTGAATATTTTGAAATGAATTTTTCGGCAGCAACGGCTTAGTCAAATTAATTTCAAAATATGCAACAGAATAAATCTTATATAATAAAGAATTTACTTTTTCAGGGATTTATCGGTGAAGGGGCTAGGGTTAACCCTTATCACTCTGATGTCAATATTCTATCTTTTACAGTGTCTACGACAGCACCGTCTCCCACCAAATTTGTTGAAAAATGAACACCAGTTCATCTTTTAATTTAATTTGAAAATTTTAAATTTCGACATCAGTGTGATAAGGGTTAATCAGTAAAGTGATAGAGCATGTCTACTGCCTTAGCACTTTAACTCTTCAAACTCCAGCATCTCATTTTCAGGACAATTATACAGGAAAGCTGTTTAATGCTTTGAAACTAATTTGTCTGGTACCCGCTGCTGGCATAAATAAGGCACCAACAGTTCCCAGCAAAATTAGTTTAAAAATATGGTTTTATTTAAAAACAAGAGCATAAAGAATTTGTTTCTTATCTATGAGAGTTAAAAGTATTAGGTAATGCCACCTAAACACCCTCTCAGTAGATGTAGATCTACACAATGCTTTGTCATATTCCACTCATCAAGTGTGTGGCACAAGTATTTTCATATGGGGGGGTGTGGTGGTGGTGGTGGTGGTGGGGGGGGGGGGGGGGTGCATACGGCCTTCATCTGCAGCATGATGTTCCATTAAACCATTTAATAGCTAATTTTGGTCTACAAAATCAAAATATTTGCTTATTGAATGTCCATGTGCGGACCACAAAAAGAATATTTTTGCAAATTTACCCCTAGAAAGGCAGTCCCAGTGGTAAATTTTCTAAAATAGTCTTCGCTTGCACTGCAGATGGATGTTCCTCAAGGCAACTGCAGAAGCCGGTTTTGGTCAGATTTGCCATGAAAGGGTTAAATAGTCTGATAGAACAATCACCAGGAATACAGGGGGGGGGGGGGGGGGGGGGGGGTCACAGCATTTTCACCTGTAAACATTAGTCATTCTAATGAGTCACTATAATTACACCTTTTTAACCATCACCGAAACAGCAAATTATTTACAATGGAAAAGACAAATCATTTACAATAGAAATGACAAATTATTTACAATGGAAATGACAAATCATTTACAATGGAAATGACAAATCATTTACAATGGAAATGACAAATCATTTACAATGGAAATGACAAATCATTTACAATGGAAATGACAAATCATTTACAATGGAAACGTCAAATCATTTACAATGGAAATGACAAATCATTTACAATGGAAATGACAAATCATTTACAATGGAAATGACAAATCATTTACAATGGAAATGACCAATCATTTACAATGAAAATGAGATTATTTACAATGGAAATGACAAATCATTTAAGAGGGAAATGATAAATTATTTTACAAAGTAGGGAACATTCTGTTGAGCATTTTGAAACAGAGTTGACTGTGCTGTTATGCAAACCTGATGTAACATGTCTCCATGATGTTGTCTTAATTCAGTTTTAGGGAACCTGAAATGGGTTAACATAGCTGTTGATCTTAGTACAATCATCAATGAGGTTTCTAATGATTAGATTACCTAAGCTGCCTTATAGAGCTATAAGGCAACCTGTAAAAGCTTGTAAATACAGGAAATATTACAGCAGAGGCCTGCTGGGTGATATTGTTGCCTATGACAGCAATAGGTTCCAGTCGAATTAGTTTCTTGTTATTCAACAACTTCCCTGGAGAGTTGACTTGGATTTGCGCCACTGGCATCTCATTACATTAAAGGATTGTAAAAAGACCACATCACTTGACAGGCAACTGATTTGACCAGCAAGACAGGATCTAGTCAAATCAGTTTCAAAATATGCAACAGCTTCCCTGTATAGCTGTTTTGAAATTGAAATACTGGACTTTTAAGGAGTAACTCTTTCACAGATAAATCTCCTGAATCTCCATTAGGAAGCTAACATACATGCAAGATGTGGGGCCAAAAATGATTGGAAGCCATTGCTGACTTAGGCCTCAATCGCTTTCAGTCATATTAATCTCAAAATGTGTAAACAGAATTCTTTAATTTATAAAGAATTTATTTTATCATGGGTTTGTCATTGAAAGACTTAAAAGGATTGTTTAAGAGTTTCAGATATTATTCGTAAAAATAAAATTTTTTTCCATTGTTAAAGTCAAAACAGATATTTTAACACTTTAATGGCTAAATTTGGTCAATAAAATCGAATTATTCGCTAATTTAATGTCCTTTTGCAGGCCAAGAAGCTATATTTTAAAGAATTTACCACTGAAATGACTGGCTTGGTTATTACCAAGCCAGTCATTTCAGTGGTAAATTGTTCCAAATAGTCTTTCTTTGTCCAGCAAATGGACATTCCTCAAGACTACTACAGAGGTGTTTTGTCCAGTTTTGGCATGAAAGAGTTCAAATCAATGGCCAAAACTGGAACTCTAAAACAGACAGATTATGAATTATACCTGGATCCCAAACACACATGATCTCTATCCCAGGTACCACAATGAGATTTCAAATCTAGGACATCTAATATACGTTCTAAAAACAGTATTTAAAATGGACAGGGAATTTAATAAAAAGAATCCTATAATTTTCAATGTGAATTATCTGAAACTCATTAAGCAATTAACACTGGAATGGATGGTGCGATAACAGAGAAAGTCATTCCAGCTGTAAATCTGACAGAAAATTCAGCTAAATGCACTTTATGGATAATGAGTAAGCTGAAATGATGATGATCCTAGAAATGATGATGATCTTGGCCAGGATGCAGAATAATAATAATATTTAAGCAGTTTATGCTAAATGTTGATTGCATGTTGATTGAAGCACAACTCACTGTAATCACAGAATAATACAGACTAAACATACAGATGCCAGAACTTTCATCCAACCAAGTCATGAATGTAATGTAAGGTGCAATAACAAACAGAGTCCATATCATACACCAGCACACATGCTCACACACGCACGCGCGCGTGAGCACGCACGCACGCACACACACTAGCTCACGCACATACACACACTAGCTCACGCACATACACACGCACGTGCACACACACTAGCTCACGCACATACACATGCATGCACGCACGCACACTCACACACACACATGCTCATATGTACACACATGCTTGCACATATGCAAGCATTCACGCTCAGATACACACATGCATGCACACGCTGATCATCAGACTCTACATGGACCACACAATACAGGTGCTAACACCCACACCTGATCATACAACAAGCCCCATGATAAATACCAGGCTTAAGCTGGCATGTTCTGTAATGGCTTCCATACATCATAGGTTATTACTGACTAGTCTCAGTAGCTCTTAGCTTATTAATGAATGACTTCCATACAGCTTTGATTATGAATAATCCTTTAGATGATCTCCGCTCCAAATGTGTATATGCACGGTCACCCCCTCCTCGAGAGGACACCTGTGCTTGTGGCACAAACAATGGTGTACATGTACCAATAAGCCTTTAGTGGTCAAGCAATGCACAAATGGTGGATTCCAGTTTCTCAGTTAACCATATGACATCATAATCAACTAAGCGACATGTAGGACACCATAAAAAATTACGGTATGAATGACATATCTAAGTTCATCATGAGCACTTAATTGATGACGGATTAAGCGTTGTTGTGAGAATTGTATGTGTATAGTTTTCTGGAACTTAATAGTCAGGGAGTTCAGGGATCAATCGATACCAACATAGGGGAACTGTGGGTGGAGCTTAGCTAAAGATGGGTGGGGCACAGCTAAAACCGGATTCTTCCATTACTTCTACAATCATGTTGAGAGCCAGTCATTGCAGTGATAAATTGTCAAAAATAGTCTTCTCGTGGCCTACAAATGGATGTTCAGTAAGCAACAATTTCGATGCGCATGACTGATGATGATGATGATGATGATGATGATGATGATGAATGATGGTGACTGATGAATATGATGATGATGGTGATGGATGATGATGATGATGATGAATGATGATGGTGGTGGTGGTGGCGGCGGGGGGCGGTGGCGGCGACAATGACGACGATGATGACAAGAGTAGCCTAATGCTCTTCACAAATTATGCATTGTGTTCTGTGGCTGTTGTAGTTTGAAAAGCATTAATCAGGCCTGCTTCTTTGGCCCACTGCTTCTTGTCCTCAGCCTGAGTCTTTAGCAACATAAGTTCTTCTTGGTCGTCAGCGTACCCAGTCCGGCTTGTTTTAGTTCAAAGCACCATTTAACAAGTCAGTGCAGTGGCATCTTATAGCTTTTAGAGGTGTTGTCACAAACTACAGCAAACTCCAACATTCTTTGTGCAGTTTTTCTAAGACATTTGCAGAACGCGGTCCAACATAGACCATCTTTGCTGTCCCAATACTTCATTGACAGGCAGGGAGCATATTGCACATAGTGTATAATGTGTCACTGGCAAATATGATGCCTTCTAATGTATGCTTGGTAAAAATATGATGTTTGCAATGGCAGGCATCAAGCTGACAGGCATCAAGGTGACAGGAATCAAGGTGACAGGAATCAAGCTGACAGGCATCAAGCTGACCGACATCAAGGTGACAGGAATCAAGGTGACAGAAATCAAGCTGACAGGCATCAAGGTGACAGGAATCAAGGTGACAGGAATCAAGCCGACCGGCATCAAGCTGACAGGCATTAAGGTTATCTAGAACTACTTTGACCAATGACAAACATCAAGCTGACAGGCATCACGGTGACAGGCATCAAGCTGACAGGCATCAAGGTGACAGGAATCAAGCTGACAGGCATCAAGCTGACCGGCATTAAGGTTATGTAGAACTACATTGACCAATCTTGACTACTACATGAGTAAGAGTTAATTAAATGACCACATGTTTTGATAACCTGTCTTAAAGAATCACTATCTTATGGCTCCATGCAAGAACCAAGAACCCTCTTCTAACAACTGCCAACTGGCTTTTACGATGAACAAAACACACACACACACACACACACACACACACACACACACACACAACACACAACACACAACACACACTTTTGGCCAGCCAAAATGGCTTCTGCAGGGGTCTTGAGAAATGCCCATTTGCAGACTATTTTTAAAAATTTACCCCTGGAATGACCGGCTATATAAACGAGTCAGTCATTCAAATGATAAATTAAAAAAAATAATCTCTGTGTCCATGCATATGCACATTTGTATGAGAAAATTTATATTATTAAATCTAATTTGATGATTAAATGGTTAAGAGAACAATACCTCAATATTTAGTTCTTTTTTCTTTCCTTCTTGCGTCGTCGTGCCATTGTTGCCATCCGTGACGGAAATCTTTGCTTTCTGCGCATCGAGACTCTTTAGCTCCTGATCAATGGTTAACACTTTGACAGTGCTATTTTCACCTTTAATGGGAGGTAACTCTACTGAAATACAACCAAAATATGACACCGATAAAACTAGGACATTCACTCAAGAAATTATCCAGCATTCTAAGCTTTAAATACAGTTATTAATTCATGAAATTGAGCTGTCAATCAAGTGTAAGTTATTTATGCAAAACAATTCACATAAAACAAAGCCACAGTTAAGTCTTCAAGGCTCACAGATGCTGACAGACCACCTACAGCAAGTGCTTGATGATTTAAGGAATATTCTGTTGAATATTTTGAAACTAATTTGACTGGAAATTGTTGCTGCCTATGGCAGTTTGCTTAAAAGAAATCACGTAAGAGGTTTGATGAAATAAAGCCCCGCTCCAAGTCGAATTAATTTCAATATTAAAAAAAATAGTCGACAAAAATAATTGTAAATTAAGAATGTGCAGTCAATGGCACAACATCTCAAATCCTCACACTTTCAACAACTTTGACATTGTATCCCACCTACCCTATCCCACCACAGGGGCACAACCTATGTAAGCAATCCACAATCATATGGGTAGCTAACATACAATATTTGGTTGAATTCTGTCAACTTTGATTTTCTGACCCCCACAACCACCCTGCCCCTCCCCCACCCCCATTCTGTGAGTAGAGCTTACGGTAAATGTCGTCTTGCAGTCCACAAGCATATGGGAAAATCACATAACAAAATTGACAATCAGTCTCAGAGGAGGTAGCTGGATGAACGAATGGAGAGAAATGGCACAAAATGGCCTCACAGCGGTCTTAGGGGTTATGTCCTTTTGCAAACCAAGAGGAGAGGATTCTTGAAAATGTACCACTAGAATTACTGTCTCTATAACTGAGCCGGTCATTCCAGTGCTAAATTTGAAAAAAATCTCTTGGTCTGCAAACGTCAATTGACTAAGCAAATATTTAAATTTTCTTGACTAACTTAGACCACTAAACATTAATACTTTCAACATTGAAATGTTTTTATGTCAGGTTCAAAGTAACCATGCAGTAAAACTGTTAAATATTTTGAAATTAATTTGACTGTCAGGGCGTTGCTGGTCATCTTTGTAACATTGCAACTCACTTATGATATTATGTCTGTATGGGTAAAATGGCCATTATAAGCCTATAATCAAGCAATCATATTATGACATTGATCGTCATTCCTATTGTCAGCATCACGCTATAGTCAACCCTCTAATCACAGGAATTCCTGTATCTCAATTCTTAAGACAATTATACGGGAAAGCTGTTGAATATTTTTAAAACTAATTTGACTGGAACCTGTTGCTGCCTGGCAGCAACACGTCCCAGTCAAGTTAGTTTCAAAATATTCAACAGCCTATTCGTTACATCATGTCATGTGTCTGGTCGGTGAAGGGTTAGTGTTATCATTGAATCATGATACATTGCCGTAGTTGTCCATACTCCCTAATGGCTGTGTCCATGGATAGAGATCAAAGACATGTTATTCTTTGATCATAAGAATTTTATGATTATACTTGATTAGCTTCAGTGATTCATCTTATGTTTACATATGAACAAGGGGGATAATTCTGGATAATTATTCTAACATTTATATACAACAATAATAAGTCATTGTTTGGTAGATTTGCGGTGGAATAACTGTGTGTGGTTGTGGTGGTGGATGGGGGGGGGGGGGGAAGAGAGATTTATGGCAGAGTCGTTTTTTCCCAAATGTCATTAAAATTACACTTCATCATTTTATGCACTAAAGACTAGGATATAGCACAATGTTAACCGAATAGAGACTGTTAACCCTTTACTGGTCATCGACCAAAATCAAATAGATGTTAACACTTTGAAGCATGAATTCCAAGAATGCCAATTTCAAGGTAATGATACAGGTAAACTGTCGAATATTTGGCGAGTCAGTTAACAAGTGACGTATTTTAATTATAATGTCAGCTAACAAGTGACGTATTTTAATTATAATGTCAGCTAACAAGTGACGTATTTTAATTATAATGTCAGTTAACAAGTGACGTATTTTAATTATAATGTCAGTTAACAAGTGACGTATTTTAATTATAATGTCAGCTAACAAGTGACGTATTTTAATTATAATGTCAGCTAACAAGTGACGTATTTTAATTATAATGTCAGTTAACAAGTGACGTATTTTAATTATAATGTCAGTTAACAAGTGACGTATTTTAATTATAATGTCAGCTAACAAGTGACGTATTTTAATTATAATGTCAGCTAACAAGTGACGTATTTTAATTATAATGTCAGTTAACAAGTGATGTATTTTAATTATAATGTCAGTTAACAAGTGACGTATTTTAATTATAATGTCAGCTAACAAGTGACGTATTTTAATTATAATGTCAGCTAACAAGTGACGTATTTTAATTATAATGTCAGTTAACAAGTGATGTATTTTAATTATAATGTCAGTTAACAAGTGATGTATTTTAATTATAACGTCAGTTAACAAGTGATGTATTTTAATTATAATGTCAGCTAACAAGTGACGTATTTTAATTATAATGTCAGTTAACAAGTGATGTATTTTAATAATAATGTCAGTTAACAAGTGATGTATTTTAATTATAACGTCAGTTAACAAGTGATGTATTTTAATTATAATGTCAGTTAACAAGTGATGTATTTTAATTATAACGTCAGTTAACAAGTGATGTATTTTAATTTTAATGTCAGTTAACAAGTGATGTATTTTAATTATAATGTCAGTTAACAAGTGATGTATTTTAATTATAATGTCAGTTAACAAGTGATGTATTTTAATTATAATGTCAGTTAACAAGTGATGTATTTTAATTATAACGTCAGTTAACAAGTGATGTATTTTAATTATAATGTCAGTTAACAAGTGATGTATTTTAATTATAATGTCAGTTAACAAGTGATGTATTTTAATTATATTGTCAGTTAACAAGTGATGTATTTTAATTATAACGTCAGTTAACAAGTGATGTATTTTTAATGTATTTTAATTATAACGTCAGTTAACAAGTGATGTATTTTAATTATAATGTCAGTTAACAAGTGATGTATTTTAATTATAATGTCAGTTAACAAGTGATGTATTTTAATTATAATGTCAGTTAACAAGTGATGTATTTTAATTATAACGTCAGCTAACAAGTGACGTATTTTAATTGTAACGTCAGCTAACATGTGATGTATTTTAATTATAATGTCAGTTAACAAGTGATGTATTTTAATTATAACGTCAGCTAACATGTGATGTATTCTAATTATAACATCAGCTAACATGTGATGTATTTTAATTATAACGTCAGCTAACAAGTGATGTATTTTAATTATAACGTCAGTTAACAAGTGATGTATTTTAATTATAATGTCAGCTAACAAGTGACGGTCAGTTAACATGTGATGTATTTTAATTATAACGTCAGTTAACATGCGATGTATTTTAATTATAACGTCAGCTAACATGTGATGTATTTTAATTATAATGTCAGCTAACAAGTGACATATTTTAATTATAACGTCAGTTAACATGTGATGTATTTTAATTATGACATCAGCTAACAAGTGATGTATTTTAATTATGACGTCAGTTAACAAGTGATGTATTTTAATTATAATGTCAGTTAACAAGTGATGTATTTTAATTATAACGTCAGCTAACATGTGATGTATTTTAATTATAACGTCAGCTAACATGTGATGTATTTTAATTATAACGTCAGCTAACAAGTGACGTATTTTAATTATAACGCCAGTTAACAAGTGATGTATTTTAATTATAACGTCAGATAACATGTGATGTATTTTAATTATAAAGTCAGCTAACATGTGATGTATTTTAATTATAACGTCAGCTAACAAGTGATGTATTTTAATTATAATGTCAGCTAACAAGTGACGTATTTTAATTATAATGTCAGCTAACATGTGATATATTTGAATTATAATGTCAGCTAACATGTGATATATTTTAACTAACAAGTGACGTATTTTAAATATGACGTCCGATACTAGAATACTAGAACATGCCATGAAACTAAATAAGACGAAATGTCCCGAGATGCAACCCTGACTGTCAGTCAGTACCATTGTAACAGGGCAATTGTACAAGGTAGATGAAAGGTAACCAAGTTATTCTGACAGTGGAATTTTCTTCTTCCTGTTATTTAAGGCAGATCAACAACATTTTAGATGCTATTTTCCGATGCAATATGATAAGCAGGAATTCCATAAGGGTCCTTTTGAGGGTATATATGCCAAAAATGCAAATTGAGACCCTCAAAACCAAGGGACAGTGAGTCCCATGGGACCCACTCAATATTTTATATGATTATTAAATATAAATTTTGTTTTATAGGTTTTTGCATAGAAATACTCACAGATTTTAGCATGGGACCCCCTTAATTCATAGTGTGTGAGTCCATGGTACACCCCACCCCCTTTTCAGCTTGGGACCCCCAGGTTTCTGGGTGTCGGGTCCCTGGGGGGGCCTCCACAATTTAGATGTCATGAGAAACACTGATGATAAGTATTATTGGACCATAATGCTTTAGCACACAAGCTGGCCAAAAACATGTTTCTGCAGTGGTCTTGAGAAATGTTCATTTGCAGACCAAGAAGACTATTTTTGACAATTTTCCACTGGAATGACTGGCTCGATAACCGAGCCAGTCATAACAGTGATAAATTTTCAAAAATAATCTCTTGATCTGCAAATGGACATTTTCTATGAGAACACTGACATTTTCTTAAACAATTTTGATGGTTTAAAGTGTTAATATGATTATGCTATATTTACCCATCGCTGACAGCTGGAAAAATAACAAAGACTATTCTAAATCTGTCTTCACGTTTCTGGATGGCTATACCTGAGGTAAGGGTTTACTGGTTTAGAGAGTCTTCATCATGCAGCATCAACCACCAGTTGTCATCACTTCTCCCGGATTACGTATCAAGATATAGGCAAACCTACCTACAGCGGGCACAGCATGTGCCATTAAAATTGTCACTGAAGACGGATGGTTGCTTAATATAACTAATTTGTTATTTTACAACTCATAAATAGTAATGTTTCCAAAACAAAAACAGAAATATGTTCGCTAGTACAATTTTGAATACGATGCAAGAAATGTTCTGTTGAATATTTTTGACTTAATTTGATTGCAAGCTATTAGGCAGTAATGCTGTCCAGTCAAATTAAGTTCAAAATATTTAACAGTACATATTATTTTGTTTTGGAGACATATTAAGTTATTTCTGAGCTGTACTGTAAACGGTGTTTTGGCCGAACCAATGGCGGTCCCTTAAGACAGATGGTTATGAAACCACGCATCATAACCCTTGTTAATGGTCACTTGTGGTCAAGAAAGTTAAACAAATGTGCTTATTGCATGTCCATTTGCAAGCAAGAGAATATTCTTGTTCAATTTCCCACTGCAATGACAGGCTTGGTTTTTGAGCCAAACATTCCAGTGGTCAAATGTCTACAATTATCTTCCCTTGGCCTACAAATGGATACGCAATAAGCACATTTCTTTTATCTTCTTGACCACTAAAGGGTTAATAGTCAACATCCTTGGTGCCCAAACACAAGTGGTCCCTATAGTCAGGATTTACTGTACTCAGGGAGGATGTGCACGAGTCACAGTTGTGGTGTTGATGCTTCATTCATCCATCAATACCAATTCTTTATGCGTTATCCGTTTATTCTAAATCTGTACTATTGGCAAGATGCAGTAAACAAAAGTTGTGATTGTCAGTTCCCAGAAAACATGGCATATTAATTTACAAATCAGAGCAGAAATGTGCCGGTCTGACAAGCAATGGTATACACAAGTGTAAAGTTATTACCAATGCTATCTAAAGAGTGATATTTTGTTTGACATTAATGCAGCTACAGCTTAGGCATTGAACTGATGATGGTGGAATGAAGGAAATTTCAATTTCCCTTTCTCCGAGATCTAACAATACTCACCATTCTGTTACTTCTGATATACAGCTGGCTCTGACAGCTGGCTCTAGGACTATAGACTTAGAAAGCTTTACCGACTCCTTGGAACCGGGTACTCCGCTCCCAACTGCCGAGTACCCGTCTACCATAGAGCTCATATTGTTTGCATAGCCACCAAACAAGAGAAAGCCATGGCTTGCCTCTGTGGGGCTGGGAGGCTGGGTCCGTAACAGAATGGTGAGTATTGTTAGATCTCGGAGAAAGGGATATTGAAATTTCCTTCATTCTCCTTCGATCAATACTCACCATTCTGTTACTTCTGATATACACCAGATTTGGTCAGTAACCTGGTGGGAAGGGGCAAGCCATAAATGCTACTTTTGCCCCTTGGAGAAAGAATTAGACTTAAACTTGACTAACGGAGACCTAAAAGGACCGTCAAGTTATCGGAACCGAATCACATTCGCATCACTGCCCCCCCCCCCTTTTTCCCCTAAGAAAAGGGAGAGAACTCACGAACATGCATCTCGCCTGAAAACACAAATATGCCAAGAGGGTTAACTGCTCTTTGCATATATTAGCCTGGGAATGAGCATGAATATATAAGATGAATGATCATGATATATAGACATAATACAAAACACTCAATCGTGAATTACCTCATGATATTTGGAATTCAGACCTGGAGCCTCCAACCATTCACTTGTCCGGCCATCAGTGACACAACTGGTTGATATCCTGTCGCTCGACCATGTCTGCTTCTTAATTCTCTCTTACAAATGCCAAAAAAGGAAGAAGAGCAGCGCGGGTATATAACTATCGTCTCAAAACAGCTAAAGCGAGTGGAATGGTGAAGTCTGACACATCCCTCATATAGTAATCCGTGAAAGAGTGCCCTTGTGTGACAGCCAGGATGACCTTAAACGGAACACCATTGTAAAGGGCGGGAGAGGCGGCTATTCCTCTAACATCGTGCCCTTGCACTTGGTGCCCAGTCGTAATCTCACGGGTAGTCTGAATGCATTCGACTACCCAACGAGAGATAGAATCCACGGATGCGGCGCCATATGGCTCCATACGGCAGATCCACAGATGTCTATCATTCGACCGTAACGAGTCTGTCCGTTTTGTACTTAGTCAACGCACGGACTGGGCGCCAGACACTGGCATCACGATCCAACCTACTTAGTTTCGGTATAACGATCGGTTTGCCGGGATATCTCAAAGATCGAATCTTTGACATAAACTTTGCTCTTGGAAGTAGACGCAGACCCTCTCTGGAGACAATAAATCGGTCCCTCTCTGCTTAAAGTGCATGGATCACACTGCGCCTTCTAGCTGAGGAAGCCGCCAATAGAAAGACCGCCTTTCGAGTCAAATGCTTTAGACTAGCCAAACGCAATGGTTCGAAAGGGTGCTTGGCCAGTACATTAAGCACTAAAGATAGACTCCAGGCTGGAATGACTACCGGTTGTCTCGGTCGGAGATTGCTCATTCCCTTCACCATCACACTCAACTGGGCCACCTCTGGACTATCCCTGTTGGCTAGACAAGGGATAACTGATGCCAAAGCTGACTTGTATCCAGCAATTGTGACAGGAGCTAGTCCTGAAAAGAACAGCTCACAGAGAAAGTCTGCTATTTGCTGAATAGTGGAATGAAAGGTAACAATACCCTTTTCCTCACACCAGTCTGCAACTCCGTTAACCTTGTTGTTATATGACTTGAAGGTTGACCTCCCTCCCACAGCTGCGATGAAATCTGCAGCATGTCGAGAAAAGCCCGCTAACGTGTAACGTTGTTTGACAACAACCATGCAGTCAATAACATTTCGGGACGCTCGTGTAGGAAGCATCCCTTGGCCTGGGAGATTATGTTCGGAATCTCGGGTAACTGCACTGGATTTTCCACCCGCAGACCTCGAAGATCCGTGAACCACGGCCTGCTGGGCCAAACGGCGCTATAGCAGGACCAGGCACGGTTCCTCCCTGATCTTCACCAATATCTTCGGTAGAAGAATGGTGGGTGGGTACGCGTAAGCGTGCATTCCTCTCCAGCTTAACACCAGAGCGTCTGTATCGACGGCATTAGGATCTGTATCGGCGAGACATAAGTCATGATTTGAGCATTTTCCCTTGTGGCGAACAAGTCCACGTTGGGGTTGCCCCAATGCTCGAAGATCCTGTGAAGAACTGGAGGGTTGAGAGACCATTCTGTTGGCAGAACTCTCTGTCTGCGAGACAAAGCATCCGCCAGAATGTCCAATCGCCCAGGAATATGAGCTGCTTTAAAAAACAACCGAGTAATTCCTGCAACGTTGAATCAAGTGCCACACTTAGGTACATAGTGTGGGTGACTTGGTCTCGCCTTGGCGATTTCTGTATGATACTACTGTCGAGTTGCCCGACCGTATCAATATCGCCTTGTCCCTGACTTTTGGAAGAAACCCTTTCCAATGCCAGTTCCACTGCCATCATATCCAACAGATTGATATGCAGCTGGCTCTCTTGGAGAGTCCATGTGCCCGAGACCTGGTGTTCTCCCAGGTAGGGCGCCCATCCCTCCAGCGATGCATCCGTGTACACGGACAGCTGGGGTTGGGGTAGGTGCAGCGAAAAAAACTCCTACTAGGAGATTCTGACGCTTGTTCCCACCCTACCAGATGCGACATTATTGGCTCCAAAACTGGCACCAGTTTTGACAGGGGTTCTGTTCTCTGCTTCCACAGAGACATCAGATACAACTGGATAGGTCTTCGCATACGAGCAGTGTACGGGTATACCTGCTACATGGAGACCATCATGCCCAGCATCTGAAGAAACCACCTCGCCTGAATGTGGTTTCCCAATCGAAACTCTTGCAGATAGCTAACAGAGACACCACTATGGGCTCTGACGGGTAAACAACCCTGCCCTCCTCGAGATCGAATCGCATCCTTAAATAAACGAAAGGTTGAGTGGTGTGTCCACTCAGATTTCTCCTTGTTGACTATCTAGCCTAGATCTGAAAGCAACTTCAGATTCCGAGCAGTATCCACCTCTAACCTGGCTGATGATCAGCCAATCGTCTATGTAGGTGTGAAGCACCACGTTCTCTTTTGTGAGAAACGCTGTCACCACAAGGACCACTCTGGTGAAAACCCCTTGGAGCTGTCGACAGGCCGAATGGGAGGTTTAAACTCCCATACTAGATTCTGAAATGCAACTCTCAGAAACCTGTGACAACTCGCGTTCATAGGAATGTGGGAACATGCATCACTCAGATCGATCGATACACACCACACTCCCTTCCTCAATCCTGCCATTACCGACCTCGGCGTTTCCATCTGGAACCGAGGCGTATGGATAAACCAATTTAATGGCCTGAGATTGAGTATGGGTCTCCATCCCCACGTGCTCTTGGGGACAAGGACCATATTGGAATAGAAGCCTGGAGTGTTCTGGTTCGCTGGATTTATTGCTCCCTTCAGAAGCAAACCCGACACTTCGTTTTGAACGGCTTCTAACTTGTCTGGTTCCCGTGGTACGGGTGTCCAGACAGGTGCCAAAGACAGATTCTGTGGCGGAAAGTCCCACCACTCCGGCATGTACCCCTGGGATAACCATCCCAGGACCAGACTGTCTGACGTCACACCTCGCCAGGCCTCGACGAAACGCATGAGCCTTCCACCCACCATAGATGCCTCGACGTCTAACGGGGTTGTCTGGCTCGCGGTCCGCTCCCTCCCCCTTTCTTAACGAGAGAGAGAACCATTTCCATCTTGGCTCGGCAGGTATAACTGGCACCGCTGTTCCTGTCGCACAGGTGCGGTCCAGGCGGATATGAAGGGAGCTCTCGTACCCTCAGGTACGATCCGCTCCCTTCTTTCCGCCCTTGGAGGACTTACCCTTACCCTTCCCCTTCCCACCTCTAGGGCGATCAGGAGCAACATTGGGGAGGGTAGGGGCCTCCACAACCTTCCTGGCTTTCTTAGCCGGTGGCGGCTGAGAAAATCCAGACGAAGCAGAAGTCGCAGTAGGTTTAGCTTTCGCCTTGCCTTTCTGCTTCTTCTGCTTCTTCGAAGGTTGGACAGCTAACGGTTTCCCTACAGCCCCTAGTGCGTGCGCTTGCCTCACTAGCTCCAGCTGTAGGTTTACCGCCAACCGATTCTGCGCAATGCTGGCAGTGTCCTCTAGGATGACCCGGGCCACTGAAGATGCTAGGCCCTGTCAGGGGTGTCCCAAGAAGACGCTTCCTGACTGCCGTAGCCAGACGCATATGGTCAAGAACCATTTGCCTCCTGGACTTTGTCACACGCGCTTGCACCCTTGCCAGTGCGTCCATAGACAGCACCAAGCCGTCATTGACGCACGAAAGTGCCACAGGTGGCACAGGGTGGCCTGCCCCCGCTTCAGCCCACACCGACTGAAGAAGGTGATACGAATGGTTGACAGCACTCATAGCTGCCCTCACACCCTCATCGCATAGGGACAGGACTTCATCCTGGTGTGCCTGGGACTTGTCCACAAGTGCCGGACCAGGGCCACCCGCTCCAGCACTCTGAACACCCAGTACCCAGCGGTCATTCTCGGTGACTGACGGGACAACACCATACCTGTCGTATTCCCCCCGTGGAATACGACCCCTCGCCCGCACCTCCATGGAGGCCGCAAGAAGCTGGCCCTTGTTCATGCGTTGTTTGCTATAACTAGTATCAAGCAACACCATAAACCATGGATCCAGTCGAACAGACTGGATCAGGGCTGCGGGCAAGATCCCCGTCCTAATCGATGCACCGATGTACGGGGTACATCCTCCTCGGCCGTGGTCAAAACCACAGACGGGTCCACCCTGGCTAGCCAAGCCAGAGCCTCAGACCAATCCGTCTCCGAGGAGGACACTCCCGTGAACACGCCACCTGTTGATATGTTCACGGCCCTACCAGCAACGGCATCCCGGCTAGGAGCCATTGCTGATATGCCAGGAACTCCGGTACCGTACGGTTCCGCCGCCACCCAATGGAACACACCAGTCAATGGAGTAGGCCTGCACGGAAAACCGTGCGGACCCATAGCGGTTGAGGAACCGTGGCCAAACACGGGCGCCAACGGCACCCTATGTCTGACCGCTGGACCAGGCGAGATAGGTGAGTACCATGCCTGGTCGGCCACACCCGTCACCGTGTTGGTTGGCAGAAAACCAACCATCACGGGACCGGTGCCCGGTACCGGAGTGGCCTCAACCACGGGCAGAGCCGCTGCCCTGGCTTGCGCCAGGCCAGACAGATGGAGGACGGGTTCCATCAGGACGGAATCGACCTCCATGCTCTCCACCCGTGGCCTCACAGGCCGCAGCACCCTCTCCTCCTCGGCCTCCTCATCTTCAGACCCCTAAGAGTCGTCACTAGACAAGGAAAACCGTGGAGCCGTCCTGGACCACCCGGAGGGGGCCGCAGAGAGACAGAACCCATCAGGCCGGAGCCCGACAGGACTGCCAGGCGGCCGTACGAAACGGCTCCGTCGGTGTCCAGTCCAGAACCCTGTCCAAGGACAGGGTCCGAATCAAACATGGGGAGAGACTGCCCTACAACTTTTGGCAGCAGGGACGACACCAGCGTGGGCAGAACGCTATGCAAGACACCTTGCCTAGCCGGACCAAACCACGCCGGTGGTGCCATCTCCGCCACCTCCGGTTGCAGACATGGATTTGCTCCCACGGGCCGAAACGGACGCTCCACGATTTACTTTCGGACCGCCTGACCCCGCGTCAGACCCTGCCAAGTCCTTCTGGCAAGGAACTTAAGCATCATATCGACCGACCACACAGCGCAAACATTACACCTACTGTCAAGACTACACTTAGTACAGTGGAAACAGACATGGTCCTTGCATAGAACCCGTACGATATGTGGCACTCGACACATGACGGCGGGGCTGGCTTGGCCTATAAACCAAACCTACAATAAGCCAGCGGAACGAAACAAAAATGGAAGGCAGTCAATTAATTTTCAAATATATTGACCATAAATTAACTGTCACCCTCCTGCACCCCACCCCGCAACATTACAGCAAAGATCGCATTGATTATGACGACAAGAATGAAACGGGCAATAATACACCCATACACTGATCCTCAAGGATGTATAACGGAACCAGGAATCATATCGCATAGCATTCAGGGTATATTTACTAATAAATATAAATTATACTCCTAACGAAGGTCAAAACGATATGTGAAGAAACAACAAAATGTAAACAAACTGCTGTAGCACACGGTAAAACCGCAGACCACACATCTAAATCAAGAATTTTGAAACCACTGATCATTGCAAACAGATCGTGATAACACGCAAAACTTGAAAATTCCAAAGTTTTTCTGGTACCAATTAAAGTACGCAGCACCCAGAATCAGATGCGCGAATTAATGAAACATTTTCTTTACATAAACATCCGAGAAACACGGGTGTGACGACACCCGCTCGGATCTTACGGAGAACGACGTCAGCCGATCATCGTGTTAAAACACCGATAAGCCAACACCTAATTTCATATCTGCCGATCGCCTGTTGGGGATTTAAAGGAAGGCAATCATCTGGCATATTTCGTTGTTAACACACGTCCCAGATTCTTTGGGGTTAGAAATTGGAACATGCGACACATACAAAATTTTAGAGACCTAAGTCTTTTAACTATGGAATAACATGGAAATATACGACCTGATATCCTCGGAAGCGTCCATATTAATCCAAAATATCCTTTTGAGAACGCACAAGCTATCACAATTAATCACAGTAAAAAGACTTAGGCTTAAACAATCTTAAGACTTTCCAACTGCAAAAAGCATGTATTCTCTTGTCGCTATGCAAACAAGAATGAGCTCTATGGTAGACGGGTACTCAGCAGTTGGGAGCCGAGTACCCGGTTCCATGGAGTCGGTAAAGCTTTCTAAGTCTATAGTCCTAGAGCCAGCTGTCAGAGCCAGCTGTATATCAGAAGTAACAGAATGGTGAGTATTGATCGAAGGAGAAACGACCTTCCCTAAAGCCACTCTCTGGAGCTGGATGTCCTTTATGAGGCTCTCTTGAGCTGGATGTCCTTTATGAGACTCTCTTGAGCTGCACTTCCTTTAAGAGACTCTTGTGAGCTGTGCCCTCTATAACTCTCTTGAGCTGTGCCTCCTTTATGACTCTCTTGAGCTGTGCCTCCTTTATGAGACTCTTGAGCCGTGCTTCCTTTATGAGACTCTTGAGCTGTGTTTCCTTTATGAGACGCTAGAGCTGTGCTTCCTTTGACTCTGTTGAGTTGTGCCTCCTTTATGAGACTCTTGAGCTGCGCCTCCTTTATGACTCTCTTGAGCTGTGCTTCTTTTATGAGACGCTTGAGCTGTGCCTCCTTTATGACTCTCTTGAGCTGTGCTTCCTTTATGAGACTCTTGAACTGTGCTTCCTTTATGACTCTCTTGAGCTGTGCCTCCTTTATGAGACTCTTGAACTGTGCTTCCTTTATGACTCTCTTGAGCTATGCTTCTTTTATGAGACTCTTGAGCTGTGCCTCCTTTATGACTCTCTTGAGCTGTGCTTCCTTTATGAGACTCTTGAACTGTGCTTCCTTTATGACTCTCTTGAGCTGTGCTTCCTTTATGACTCTCTTGAGCTGTGCTTCCTTTATGAGACTCTTGAACTGTGCTTCCTTTATGACTCTCTTGAGCTGTGCTTCCTTTATGACTCTCTTGAGCTGTGCTTCCTTTATGAGACTCTTGAGCTGTGCTTCCTTTATGACTCTCTTGAGCTGTGCTTCCTTTATGAGACTCTTGAGCTGTGCCTCCTTTATGACTCTCTTGAGCTGTGCTTCCTTTATGAGACTCTTGAACTGTGCTTCCTTTATGACTCTCTTGAGCTGCGCCTCCTTTATGACTCTCTTGAGCTGTAACTCCTTTATGAGACTCTTGAGCTGTGCTTCGTTTATGACTCTCTTGAGCTGTGCTTCCTTAACATGAGTCTTTTGAGCTGTGCTTCCTTTATGACTCTCTTGAGCTGTGCTTCCTTAACATGACTCTTTTGAGCTGTGTTTTCTTTATGACTCTCTTGAGCTGTGCTTCCTTTATGACTCTCTTGAGCTGTGCTTCCTTTATGACTCTCTTGAGCTGTGCTTCCTTTATGACTCTGCATTCAATACCAACCAGTGTTCATTTTGAAAATACCTGTGATGGTGTAAGCTGTTGCTGTTTACGAAAGCAAATATCTTAAAGAAAGATTATCTTCAGAATCTAATCGATTGCAGCTTGGCCTCCACCAGTTTTTTATAATCAAAGACCTTTATGTACTGTAAGATGAGGTTATAATGAGTATGGGAATATTGCACGGGTGACATTTGTTACTTACATAAATTTGTACTTTGATTCCAACTCAATCTCACCTTGATCAGTATACCATTAGTACTATGATCTGAATATTCTATCTTTTAACATGTCAATAGCAAAGAAACTGGTGTACATTTTTCAACAATTGTGGTGGATGATGTTGCTGTCATAGACAGCAACATCTTCCACCAAATTTGCTGAAAAATGAAAACCAGTTCATCTTTTAATTTAATTTGAAAATTTAAAATTTTGACATCGGAGTGGTTACGGCTTAATAATTTGGTCCATTTCGTACCACGCCCCTCCTCCGTTTCTAGATAACATCCACCCACTTTTACGTGTGCTGGAATCGATTTGAAACTCCGTGAACTGAATTCCAAGGATACCAATTTCAAGGCAATTATACATTTAAGCTGTTGAATATTCTAAGGCTAATTTGACTGGGGATTGTTGCTGCCTTTAGCAGCAACAGCTCCCAGTCAAATTAGTTTCAAAATATTCAAAAGAATGTTCATTAAACCGTAAATTCATCAAAGACATACATTACAATTGGTACACTAGAAACAGATTTTTTTTTATTTGTAATATGAGGGTGGGTGCTATACTTTGCATGTTTGTTATTTACATTTGTACTTATAGAACTTCCTGCTCACTCACATCCCCAACAACTCACACAATTTGAGTGAGCTGGTTTGCCTGAGAAAGCGGGAACTACTAAGCACAAGCAGAAATACAAAGATGGCATGACCAACCTTAAAATGACCCAGATTCACTCAATACTGAATTTTAAATAAAGAAAGAATTAGAAGCATACCTTTCAGTGGCAATGGTGGAGCTCGGTCATCTTCCGAAATAGACAACTCCTGCGAAAATGAAAGAGAAAATAGACAAAGTTTTAAAATGTAGTAACTGGTAATTAAGGAAAAAAAGAAGACAGTTTGAAAATCTTGATAAATGACTGCTGATGTACTTGAGTTAACCTCTCTACTGCTGTTCAGCTCTCAAACTCCGGCATTCTCTTTCATTTAGCATGGTCATTCTGGTGTTTATTTTCAGAACAACTCAGTCACAGGTTTCAGCAACATCTATTAATTAATAATGATATTCTCAAAGATACACCTGTAAGGGTTCCTTTCAAAAGTTTCAGTCAAATTAAATTTTTGAGTGAAGCATGTTAGTGTTTAACGCAGCACAAGATTCATGTCAGAAGTGTGGCTTAAAGCCATTGAGATGAATTAAAACTTTCTAACCCAATAACATAAGCAATAATTTTTATCTTTGTACTCGGCTTTTGCTTAGCGGCATGCTCCTTTGAGAAACGATACAGAATAATGAATCATGGGATAGGCCTTCATATTTATCCTCCATGCACATAGGAAGCAATGGCGTAATCTTGGAAATGACTTATGGTGTTGTGAAATTAGATGGAGCAAATGTCTGAATAGAGCAATAATGTTTGAAGTTTGAACAAAACAGGAAGCATTCACTTATGCAATATGCGTTACATAGAGACCATTATTTTTCCATGTATCCACCCACATGCAATCTACCCACACACTCATCTATCCACCCACATGCAAGCTGCCCACACACTCATCTATCCACCCACATGCAAGCTGCCCACACACCCATATATTCACCCACACGCAAGCTGCCCACACACTCATTGATTCACCCACATGCAAGCTACCTACACACTCATTGATTCACCCACATGCAAGCTGCCAACACACTCATCCACCCACATGAAAGCTGCCCAAACTGTGGTACACACTCTTCTATCCACCCATGTGCAAGCTGCCCACACACTCATAGATTCACCCACATGCAAGCTGCCTACACACTCATAGATTCACCCACATTCAAGCTTCCCACACACTCATAGATTCACCCACATACAAGCTGCCTAGACACTCATAGATTCAACCACATGCAAACTGCCTAGACACTTATCTATCCACCCACATGAAAGCTGCCCACACTGTGGCACACACTCTTCTATCCACCCATCTGCAAGCTTCCCACACACTCATAGATTCACCCACATGCAAGCTGCCTACACACTCATAGATTCACCCACTTGCAAGCTACCTAGACACTCATAGATTCAACCACATGCAAACTGCCTAGACACTTATCTATCCACCCACATGAAAGATGCCCACACTGTGGCGCACACACTCATCTATCCACCCACATGCAAGCTTCCCACACACTCATAGAATCACCCACATGCAAGCTGCCTACACACTCATAGATTCACCCACATGCAAGCTGCCTAGACACTCATAGATTCAACCAAATGAAAACTGCCTAGACACTCATCTATCCACCCACATGAAAGCTGCCCACACTGTGGCACACACTCTTCTATCCACCCATGTGCAAGCTTCCCACACACTCATAGATTCACCCACATGCAAGCTGCCTACACACTCATAGATTCAACCACATGCAAACTGCCTAGACACTCATCTATCCACCCACATGAAAGCTGCCCACACTGTGGCGCACACACTCATCTATCCACCCACATGCAAGCTGCCCACACACTCATAGATTCACCCACACGCAAGCTGCCAACACACTCATCTATCCACCCACATGCAAGCTGTCCACACACTCATAGATTCACCCACATGCAAGCTGCCTAGACACTCATCTATTCGCCCACATGCAAGCTTCCCACACACTCATCTATCCACCCACATGAAAGCTGCCAACACTGTGGCACACACTCATCTATCCACCCACGTGCAAGCTGCCCACACACTCATAGATTCACTCACATGCACGCTGCCTACACACTCATCTATTTACCCACATGCACGCTCTCACACTATCACACAACAACCTATTCACCCACATGCAAGCTACCTACACACCCATCTATTCACCCACATGGAAGCTATCCACACACATACATCTATCGACCCATATATAACCTACGCACACACAAAAGCTAACCGCACCCATCTACTCATCAGCTGCAAGCTATCAACGTTCCTATTTATTCGCTCACAACCAAGCCACCTACACACCCAACTATCCACCCACTTGTTAGCTATCCACACAACTATCTATTCACCCACAGACCCATCTATCCACCCACCTGCAAGCTAGTGAAGCTACCCACACACCCATCTATCCACCCACATGCAAGCTAGTGAAGGTACCCACATACCCATCTATCCACCAATATGCAAGCTAGTGAAGCTACCCACACACCCAGCTAGTGACATTACCCGTTTGCCCATCTATCACCCACATGCTAGCTACTCACCAACTCATCTATGCACACATCCATCTATCCACCCAGATGCAAGCTACTCACCAACCTATCTATGCATACACCCATCTATCCACCGACATGCAAACTACTCAACAACTCATCGACCCACCCACCCATCTATTCACCCACCCTAAAGCTACCTACACACCCATCTATCCACCAATACACAAATTACACGCATCAATCAAACCACTCTCATCCACCCACTCATACACACACTCACCAATCCATCCATCCATCCATCCACTAAACCCACCCATCCACACACCACAGCACCCCCACCCACACACCCACTCACCCCACACACAGAGTATCCACCCATCCATCCATCCATCTATCCATTCTACAGCACGGTTTCTGTCAGATTAGCTTTAAAACATCCAGAACAATATTTCTTATACAGTATTAAACTTTTCAGATTCTGTTTGCTATCTGAGGTTCTTATGGCTAAACTAACATCATTCAAGCACGTCTAGTTTGAAATCAAACATGCAAATGCTAACGTTCTAATTGGAACACAAATGAAATGTTATATTGGCAAGACAATGTTCCTCTGGCTATTATTAGCATTTTGATTCTAGTCTCATCATTGCGAGGAGGCTGCACGTACAACTCTGTTTCTACAGTGAGCTGCTGTCTTACTATGCGTCAAATGTTGACACGATTTCCCCTTAATTTCCCTCCAATACAATTCACGCTGATTAGTTAGCTTGTCACTTCAGAAGAAGCAGTAATTCTCAACTCACCATCGACAACTTAGCCACACGAACAAAACCTAATTTATCTGTTGTCTTTATCGAGCAAAAATCAAACGTATCTGCGTGTGGCATATTGATCAGTTCAAACAAAAGGCCATATTATGTAGCCGCGCTCGCGAGAAGCCGCTGATGACTGTCATCGTGAATGAGAAGTGGGTTTTGGGATGCTATCGTGTATTCTGTACGTATCGCTGATGAGGAGTAATCAATATCACTGACTCATCCTAGCAGCCTCTGCTCTCTACTCAAACACCAAATGGACTCTGTAATTTTAAACATTGAGGACAATTAACAGCTTGTTGAAGCATCTCACGAGATCCATTTGCATCTTATGAATATTCATGAGGCTGGAATTCATCCAGCAGGCACTTAATATGATAAATTAACGAGCAATTGGGGGATCATGATGGAGTAAGCATCTTCCATATGTGCTGTGTTTTTATGCTTCTGAAACTCATATGGATGCTAATATCAAAGGAGAATGTTCAAAGAACTACGCAAGCGCAGCATGATATATGTCATAATGGAGTAACACCACAACCACCACCACCCAACACCCGACCCTCAAGCACCACCACACAACATCCCACACTCAACCACCACCACACAACATCCCACACTCAACCACCACCACACAACACCCCCTGCTCAATCACCTCCACCCCCACCCTCAACCACCACCACTCAACAACCCCACGCTCAACCACCACCACCCCCAACCACCAGCGTCCAACATCCCCACCCTCAACCACAAACACTCAACACCCCATGCTCAACCACCACCACCACCACCACCACCCAACACCCCCATGCTCAACCACCACCACCCAACACCCCCTCGCTCAACCACCACCCTCAACCACCACCACCCGCAACCACCCCCCCCCCCCTCAACCTTTACAAGCTTAACCACCTTCAGCACTTATTATTACAAAGCCCCACATTTGTATGCTTTATGCTCATTACTATAGCGGTTGTTAATTATTACAGCGATGGCATAAAAAAGGCTGGTGTACATTTCAACAAGTGTGATGATCGGCATTATAGTTCCGTTGCACGCTATGGTTGCGATGCGCGCCGCAGTTGTGACTTAAGTAGCTTTGTCAGAAATGTCAACAATTTAACTGACGAAATCACAAATAAAAACAACGTCACTGCAGATCATTTTATTTAACCCCTCAACACTTAAAATTTCAGTGTCTCAATTTCACGACAGCAATAGAGCGCAAGTGACAAATATTTTGAACTTAATTTTACTGCAACCTGCTGTTGCCATTCTATAAAGGTTGCAACAGTTTCCAGCCAACTCAAAATATTCAACAGAATATTCCTTACATCATATAAAGATTTTGTCGTTTCTGGTCTGATGAGAATTAAAGGGTTAAAAATAAATTGAAAATATAAAGTTTTTAAATTATTAATCACCTACAATACAGCTCAGAAATAACGTAACATGTTTCCAAAACAAAATGTACTGTTGAATATTTTGAACTTAATTTGATTGGAAGCCATTGCTGTCTTAGGAAGCAATGGTTTCCAGTCAAATTAAGTCCAAAATATTCAAACAGAACATTTATTAAATCGTGTTCAAAATTGTCCTAACTAAACATGTTTCTGTTTTTGTTTTGGAAACATTTAAACTTATTTATGAGCTGTACTGTATGCGTTAATTAACTCGATTGAGCAGTTACAGAATAAGTCTAGAAAGAAAAAAATCAAAGTTTAGAATGATATATATAAATATCTTATACTCCATGAAGTGCTTAGGCTGATCAAAGGCCTGATCAAACGCAATCCAGATCACATGTAGACAAACTTCACACAGTTTTTATCACAGACACATATTCATATTTAGCCTATTTAAGATATAGCTTGTGCTTTTATCTCCAACTTAAATCCTGCCTCTCTTTAAAGATAGCACGGAATATGAAAAACTAGTTTGGATTGCTTACAAGTTAATATTCGGATAATCTCGTATGTGTATATCATCTTAGATACACATTTATTTACTGAGATGATTAATATGCAGGCTTTCTTGCTGTCTAACTGGCGGTGATGGAGGGAGAGTGGGGGGGGGGGGTGTCATTTCAGAAAATTTCATCCCAAAGTAATCAGTGTGAGTGTTACTATTGCGGGTAATATATGGACATGTGATTGGTAAAAAGGACACTACCGGTTTGAGATTGCCGATGTGTACTACGTTATCAAGTACTAGATAGTCTTCCTATCGAATTCACCTTTCCAGAGTACCCACTCATCATATGACGTCATAATCAACTACGAGATGTGTAGAATGACGTCATAATGAATGACGTCGATAAGGACATCACGAACGCATATTTGAAGACGGTCTATGCGTTGTTGTACAAATTGTTTGCCTTTACTATTTAATCAATATTCTGTTGAATATTTTGAAACTAATTTGACTGGGCGCTGTTGCTGCCACAGGCAGCAACAGCACCCAGTCAAATAAGTTACAAAATATTCAACAGCTTCCCTGTATAGTTTTCAAGAAATTAATAGTTAGGGCATTCGGAGATCGATCAATCCCAACACGGCGAGGTGTGGGTGGAGCTTAGCTAGTGATGGGCGGGGCATAGCTAAAAATGGAAAGGCCAATTATGTTCAAAATATTCAACAGAACATTTCTTACTAACATGTTGCTCTCTTTGAATTGAAACTTATTTATTATATGAATTCTAATTAATGTAGACCATGTACTTTTGATGAGAGGATGATTTCAATTCAGTTTGATTGACATCCATTGAACCCATAATGGTCAAATGTGGTCAAGAAAATCAAAATATTTGCTTAATGAATGTCCATTTGCAAGCCAAGAGCAGACAATTTATGAAAATTTACCACTGGAATGACTGACTAGGTTATTGAGCCAGGCATTCTAGTTGTAAATTTTCAAAAATAGTCTTCTATTTGCCTGCAAATGGACATGCCTCAAGACGACTGCAGAAGCCAGTTTTGGCCGGTTTGACCTTTAGAGGGTTAAATAAATATGAGTTCATCCAGTTAGTCATGTAAATTCTCAAATATTTTGGCCCTGGTGTGTCTGAGTTAGTAACAAAATCTGCAATGAATGACCAGTAGGACTCAGGCCACCATAATATAACATGAAAGGTAGTTATTATTAGACTCAAAATCTATTGTTCATTGAATGATAAGATATTTACATGAACTCAGTGACCTATACGACCCCACATTCTTTCTACACTAATAAAGTTCAACTGTTTTCAAAAGGCTTAACCCTTTAACGCTCAAACTGACCATAAACTGAGCTGCTGCAGTCATCTTACGGAATGTCCATCTGCAGACCAAGAGAGTATTTTTGAAAATTTGCCACTGAAATGACTGGCTCGATAACCGAATCAGTCAATCCAGTAGGAAACTTTTCGAAACAATTGTTGATTGGTCTGCAAATGGATATTCTCTATGAGAAAATTGAAATAATCGTGACCCACTTTGAGAAGTAAAACGTTTGTAAAGTTTGCCCCTTTAGGCTTTGAATTTGTTCAATTTATTTCAAGTTTGTCAATGAAAATATCTATTTGCAGACCAAGATGACTGGCTCGATTATCGAGTCAGTCATTCCAGTTGTAAATTTTCAAAATTAGTCTTCTCTTGGTGCGTAAGTAGACATTTCTCAAGACCACAGCAGAAGACGTTTTTGGCTGATATGAGGGTTAAGAGTTTAAGAATGAATGAATGTTGTTTCCTGAGGAAACAACAACTATCAGACAAATTGTTTTCAAAATATTTTGTATGATTTAATAATCAAGTGATAGTATATTAACTTTAACATATGGCTATTATAGACGCTGCATGAAATGGGTTACATGATAAGGTTAAAATGTCCAACCTTTTGCAGGTGGTAAAATAAACAGAACCGGCCGTTATTAGCAAACAGTATGAGCTACAGGTAACTGAGGAGCAGACAAGGTGCATAAATGGTGAACACACCTGTCTAAGCAATCAATACTCAGATAGTGACAGGTGGAAACAGCCTTCATATATTTATTAACGCAATGAATGATATAAACGATTATAGTTATCTATTTCTCATGAGACAATTTAAGGGGGAGTTTAATGTCTAACATTGTAATGAGCGGTCACAAGCAATGTCAAATCAATGACACGCATACTGAGATGTCACAGGCAATGTCAAATCAATGATAAGCATACTGAGATGTCACAGGCAATGTCAAATCAATAACTAACATACTGAGATGTCACAGGCAATGTCAAATCAATAACTAACATACTGAGAGGTCACAGGGAAATGAGGCAATGGCTAACATACTAAGGTCAAAGCCGATGTCAAGTCAATAGCTAACATAGAGGTCAAATGCTCAGAGCCAATGTCAAATTAATGGCTAACATACTGAGACATCACACACAATGTTAAATCAATGGCTAACAATTACTGAGAGGTCACAGACAATGTCAAATTAATGGCTAACAATTAATGAGCGGTCACAGACAATGTCAAATTAATGGCTAACAATTAAGGAGAGGTCACAGACAATGTCAAATCAATGTCTAACATACTAAGAGGCCACAGCAGCAAGCCGCTGTTAAATCAATGACCAACAACGTACTGAGACGCCACTGAGATGCCATAGCTGATGTCAAGGCAATAACTTACTGAGAGGTCACAGGCAATGTCAAATCAATAGCTAACATACCGGGAAGTCACAACTGATGTCAAATCAATGTGTAACATACTGAGAGGTCATAGACAATGTCAAATCAATGTGATTGTCTAACATACTGAGAGGTCACACACAATATCAAATCAATATTTAAGATACTAACAGATAACAGCAGATATCAAATCAATGGCAAACAATATCCTGAGATGTAACAGGCAAGGTTAAATCAATGGCTAACATACTGAGAGGTCACAGGCAATATCAAATCAATGTCTGAGGTTGTTACTGATGTCACAGACAATGTCAAAACAATGTCTAACATACTGAGAGGTCACAGACAATGTCAAATCAATGGCTAACATACTGAGTGGTCACAGACAATGTCAAATCAATGGCTAACAGACTGAAACATCACCGACAATATCAAATCAATGTCTGAGGTTGTTACTGATGTCACAGACAATGTCAAAACAATGTCTCACATACTGAGAGGTATCAGACAATGTCAAATCAATGGCTAACATACTGAGCAGTCACAGACAATGTCAAATCGATGGCTAACATACTGAGTGGTCACAGACAATGTCAAATCGATGGCTAACATACTGAGAGGTCACAGACAATGTCAAATCGATGGCTAACAGACTGAAAGGTCAGAGACAATGTCAAATCGATGGCTAACATACTGAGAGGTTACAGACAATGTCAAAACAATGGCTAACATACTGAGTGGTCACAGACAATGTCAAATCGATGGCTAACATACTGAGTGGTCACAGACAATGTCAAATCAATGGCTAACATACTGAGAGGTCACAGACAATGTCACATCGATGGCTAACATACTGAGAGGACAGGTAATGTCAAATTTATCAACCATCTACAATTTTGGCAAAGACAGATCGCTTTGACAGTTTCAAATTCCAATGTCAAATTAATTTCTATAATACATGCACTAAGTTGGCTAACTAGAGCTCAAACCAATGGCTCAAATAAATGTCTATCACACTAAGCGGTCAATCGGTCATCTCTTAGAACAAATCAATACCTCGCAGACAAATTTATATCTCATACTTATCATAAATGGCATATTCTGTCAAACAATGGTCATAATCTCCATATTAAATAAACCAGACACATAAAAGCTGCGTTATAGAAGCCACTCTTGCCAATTTTGGAATTACATGACGCGCTGCCAATATAGAAACAACCCATTATATTGGCACATATTCAGCTCTCATTTATCCAACTGGTTTAAATTTGTTCGTGAAATTTTTAATATTTTCATAGAAAATGTTGATTTGCAGACCAAAAGACGATTATTTTGGACATTTTACCACTGGGATGACTGGCTCAGTTATCAAGCCAGTCATTCCAGTGATAAATTTTCAAAAATAGTCTTCTCTTGTTCTACAAATGGACCTTTCTCAAGACCACTGCACAAGCGTTTCTTGGTCACCGTGACAATTAAATGGTTAACAAACCCTTTAACACTCATATCAGCCAAGAAGAGCTTCTGCAGTGGTCTTGAGAAATGTCCATTTGCAGAACAAGAGAAGACTATTTTTTTTAATTTACCACTACAATGCCTGGCTCGATAAGCGAGCCAGTCATTCCAGTGGTAAATTTTCAAAAATATTCTCTTGGTCTACAAATAGACATTTTCTATGAGAAAATTGAAGTTTTATTTTGAACAAATTCAAGGGTTAAACTTTGATAAACGAGCCAGTCATTCCAGTGATAAATTTTCAAAAATAGTCCCCGCTTGGCCCGCAAATGGACATTTTCTAAGAGAAAATTTTAATTTTCTTGAACAAATTCGAGAGTTAAAGGGTTAATGTAGACTTATTACATTGACATTACTCTGTCATAATGGCGGTCACCCAATCAATGAGGGGATGACTTTGTCCACTGATCCCATTTCCATCTGAAAACACGCTAGCAGACAGATTAGGGGGATGTTCCATTGGCTAAAACTCTGACAAGCTGTCACGGCGGGCAATGAATTATGGGGAAATTGACCAGTCTGGAAATGTTCGGCGTTCTTATCTTTCTACGTGTCTGAATCCAATTTAAGAACTTCAAAGGAAATGCGAGACAGTTTTTGGGGAACGGAAAGTTGCCTAATTATATTTGGTGATGTCGTTCAATCATACTGCCGTTGATTAGGTGAGCCATGGAGGTGTCACCGACATGAAGTTAGAGGAATGGGCACCATACATCAGAGTGGCACTTTGACCAAAGAAGCTAATTCTAAACATCAAAGACTGCAGAGAATGGCAAGACTTGAGGAATTTTGACCGTTCTGTGATTATGATGTCTTTTTGAATAATTTAGCCATCGCTCAGAAATCGCAGAATGATAAAGCAGTAATCAATCAAATGTTGCGCTCGTGCATAAACATAAACATGACAGCGAGCAATATGTCTTAGAAGCATCATATGGAACACTGAGGACTGGTCCATAAAGCAAGGTGGTCTGAGAATACAGAACAGTCACAACAATGGAATTGCAATGTACGAGTACAACCTTAGCGTATTACTACTGTCATGGCAATGTACGCGTACAACCTTAGCGTCCTACTACTGTCGTGGCAATGTACGAGTACAACCGTAGTGTATTACTACTGTCGTGGCAATGTACGAGTACAACCTTAGTGTATTACTACTGTCGTGGCAATGTACGAGTACAACCTTAGTGTATTACTACTGTCGTGGCAATGTACGAGTACAACCGTAGTGTATTACTACTGTCGTGGCAATGTACGAGTACAACCTTAGCGTCCTACTACTGTTGTGGCAATGTACGAGTACAACCTTAGCGTCCTACTACTGTCGTGGCAATGTACGAGTACAACCTTAGTGTCCTACTACTGTCGTGGCAATGTACGAGTACAACCGTAGCGTCCTACTACTGTCGTGGCAATGTACTAGTACAACCTTAGCGTCCTACTACTGTCGTGGCAATGTACGAGTACAACCTTAGCATCCTGCTACTGTTGTGGCAATGTACGAGTACAACCTTAGCGTCCTACTACTGTCGTGGCAATGTACGAGTACAACCTTAGCGTCCTGCTACTGTCGTGGCAATGTACGAGTACAACCTTAGCGTCCTGCTACTGTCGTGGCAATGTATGAGTACAACCTTAGCGTCCTACTACTGTCGTGGCAATGTACAAGTACAACCTTAGCGTCCTACTACTGTCATGGCAATGTACGAGTACAACCTTAGCGTTCTGCTACTGTCGTGGTAATGTACGAGGTGTCTGTTCCTGTAACACGCAAGCTGACCACAAATGGTTTCTCAGATGTGGTTTTGAGAAATGTTCAAATTGCAGACTAAGAAAAGACTAGCCAGTCATTCATTCCAGTGACAACTTTTCAAAATAATCTGGTCTTAGTCTGCAAATAGACATTTTCTATGAGAAAATTCTAATTTTCTTAAACTAATTTGAGAATTAAAGGATTAAGTCTTTTGAACCCAAAAGGTCAGAATTCCTGCCTCAGAGTGTACTTGAGATGAGATGATTGAAAAACTACAGCTTTTAAGATAAAATAAAATTACAGTATTATGTAGTCCAACCTTCAAAAGTGTACTAACCCAAGAGGGACTCGAAAGATGCTCTATCAAGTCAGATGGTCTCTTAACTGTCTGACTGCTGACTATTTGCAGACATATTCCAAGGACCATATCTCTGGACCTGCTAAATATTTTGAAAACAATTTGACTAGAAGCTGTTGGTGGCTAAGCATAGCCACCAACAACTATCAGTCAAATTGTTTTCAAAATATTCTGCAAGTCAAGAGTTTTTGTGTATTGAAATTATTGTTTGGTGGCTTGCAGCAGCGATACAGTTAATAGCTGTTCAGATGTAGTGCTTGTAACATGGATCTGGGAATTAAAGAAAGTGGTCTATTATGGTTGATTATTTTGAAACAAACTCGACTGGGCGGGAGCTTAGTTTCTAAATATCCAGCAGCCTACCTGTATGGGGGATGATCTTTTGATTATCTTTAGATCACTTGTCCTATAGAACTATCATTTTTCGGGCCAAAATGGCAGGTGGTTCCCAGAACAGGTTAGTCATTGCTATGTACCACTTAAAATCTCATATTGAATCAATATCGCTATTAATGTCATTGAAACAATATATCTTTTTGGATAATGACGAAAACTACAGACTCCATAGAAACACTATCTGCCCTTGGCCACTCAGACAAGGTCGGAAGTATGAAAAGAAAGCTGGGTAAAAACATCAAACGATTTTAGAGGATATCGATGACATCGAAAGCCAACTGAAGAAGTCATGAATCTTTTTTCGTCAAATTTTCACAACAACCATCAAACCGTCTGTGCGGCGAGTATAAATGAAAGGAATGCTTCTATAGCCATATTTGGAGAAATAGACCCGTTATTGAAGCAAAATCTGATCAAAGAAAATCAGCATTCAGGAGATCAAAGACTCAGGGATTGGACAGGTTTTGAATACACAATTTCATGATTCTCTTAGCATAAACGAGAGCGACGACGACGTCCAGCGGTTGCTACAACAGACTTCACACCAATCTTCGGATCATATTAGTCACACCCATATAAAGGCGCGGACGGGCCGACATCAAAGACACTAATTCCGACATCAAAGGAACTGTGATGGACAGGTTTTGCAATCAATGACTCTTGAATGATTCCGTTATAACCCATTTTATTCTAAAAACACAAATTAGATATTAAAATTTGATGAGATTTATTAAAACAAATTGACTGAAATTGGTAGCAACACATTTCAGTCATAGTTTTCAAAATAATTATCATAGTACTGACTAAAGCTTGCAATCGCTAATATCCAGAGAATGCCGAAGGAATGATCTGCATTAATAAATCTATGGATTGTTGAATCCTTTCATTCTTCAATTGATCATTCATACGAGGATAATGTCATAAGTCTGAAAAAATTAGTTTTAATATTAAATTGCGAATATTACTTTTCTGAAATGTGATACTTTACATCTCATGTTATTTTATAACAGAGCTTTTCTATTTTTTGGATCATAACCAAACTTGGGCAATCTTTTCTTTAATAAATCTGAGCCAAATTTGATCAGCACTTTTGAGAAACGTCTCCGGAACAGGGACAGAAAGATATCCTGAGACAGATTGCCTCAAACAGACAGGCAAACAGGCAGGCAGGTAGGCAGGCAGACCAACAGGCAGGCAGGCAGGTGGGTGGCTGGCTGGGCAGACAGACAGACAGACAGACAGACAGACAGACAGACAGACAGACAGACAGACAGACAGACAGACAGACAGACAGACAGACAGACAGACAGACAGACAGACAGACAGACAGACAGACAGACAGACAGCAATCATGCCTACGTTCCTCTAAGTTATACATGCCTCAACATATGGCTTTATACATACATCATCTTTCCTATGGACAGGTATTTTAATTTAGCGGTCAATGCCTATAAAGGTAAATTTTTAGTGAGAAGTGACTGGGTTATTTTATTCATATCACCAAATATATTATAGCTAAGTATGCGTGTCCAAAACAACATCCCATCTTAGGGTGACATCCTCCGACCGTTATCATCTTGATGTCAGAAAGGTAATTTCACATCACCTGGAATTGACATGCAATATGATTGTAAAACATGATTTTGACTGACACGACCATTAACCCTTTAACACTCAAGCCGGTCAAAACGGTTTCTGCAGTGGTCTTGAGAAATGTCCATTTGCAGATCACGAGAAGACTATATTTAAGACTGGTTGTAGTGGTAAATTTTCAACATTTTTTTCATCTGTTTACAAATCAAAATTGAAATTTTCTTAAACAAATTTGAGTATTAAAGGGAAAAGTGGTCAAAGCAAAGCAATAAAAAAACTTGTTTAAAATGCATGTTTCTGTTTTTCACCATACCTACGTGGTTATTCAACACTCATATTGTTTATCTCCCTTTAAAAATCCCACCAATAGCGGGTTATGGTGAAGCAATCAGTGAATTTCATGACATATTCAAATCAGATTCAGGATTCCTGAATATCTCTCCAACTCTATCATTGTGACCAGAAATGAAATCTTACAGTCCCCAGATGACTGTTGGTAATTGAATAAACTCTGACATTGACAGTTGTAACAATGCGTCAGTGGCAATAGGAATATCATTACGTGCTTTTGTCCACTCATCTAAAAGCTGTTACAATGTAACCTTGGTGGATGTGAAGCTAAACAGAGTTTACCAATTAACCCTCAAATTTGTTCAAGAAAATTTCAACTTTTTCATTAAAATGTCCATTTTCAGACCAACAAGACTATCCTTGGAAAATTTATCACTGGAATGACTGGCTCAATTATCGAGCCAGTCATTCCAGTGATAAATTTGTTTAAATAGTCATCACTTGGTCTGCAAATAGACATTTGTCAGGAAGACTGCAGAAGCCGTTTTAGCCAGCTAGAAACGGGGGGTGGGGCAGGCAGTGGTTAAGACTTCTCCAGTATCTGAATATCTGTCCACGGACTTAACAAAGTTCTGTCACAGATGAATGAATGGCGGGTGTCTAAACATCAGTAGCGTCTACACCCCTAAAGAACAAATATACCCATTTTCGTCAAGGCAAGAAATATTCCATTCAATGGTTTGTCAATTTGATTTTAGTTGGAAGTGTAAACGCTGCATAATTAATCAGGAAAAACTTTTCCAGGCGATGTATTATCTTAATAAGTGGGAGTTTACTATACTGTCAGTGTGACATATGCAGCTTTGGAAAAAGTGTAAAAAAATTGACAGACAGACAGACTGACTAATACTAGGAAGTCGCAACTAAAAATATTCAAGCGATAATTTAATTTGAGAGCTTAAATTGTCAAACTTTGTCAAGAAAATCAAAATATTTGCTTATTGAATGTCCATTTGCAGGTCAAGATAGGACTATTTTTGAAAATTTACCACTGGAATGACTGGCTCGGTTAATGTTTAAGATCAGTGCAGAGACCGGCTTTGGCCGGCTTGACTATTAAAGTGTTCAGCTACAGTAAATATGTGTATTTATTGTACTACTTTCAGGTAGAGATTGTCACCAATCAGCGTGATTAATTCCAATTGGGTCCATGCTATGTAGCTGGTGGATCCAGAATTTCTCGCGTTCCTTATGGATAGACGTTGCTTCCGTGGATTCAGGATCGCGATGGAACACCTCAATGATTCTGTAGTTGACTGAAGAGATGTTATGACTGGGGAGATTGAGGTGAATGGCTACTGGTGTGTCTTTTTTGTTTTTAACATCCCTAAGATGTTCTTTAATACGTATTTGAAATTCTCGTTTAGTTTCACCAATGTATTGTTTAGAACATGTATTACACGTTATTAAATAAACCACATTCATTGTGTTACAGAATGTTTTTGTTTTGGTATGATAGTTGAGCCCAGTGTGTGAGCATTTGAATGTGCGTTTTTTGTCCATTTGTTGACAAAATGCGCAATTGTGTTTGTTGCATGGAATGACAGGGTTGGTGATGTTTCTGCCTTGAATGCCAAAAGTTTTTGCATCCATAAATTTGGCCGTTATTAGTGTGTCTTTGAAGGAGGGATTCCTTCTGTGACCAAATAATGGTGGTTCCTGGAATGTTGCCCTACATTTGGGGCTGCTCTGTAGTTGGTCCCAGTGGCGTAAGATAACATTTTTAGCTAGTTTGCCATGTGGGTGGAAATCCATAATGCATGGGATGCGAGTTGAAATTTGTTTTTGTGTGTTGGGTGAGAGTAGATTTTTCCTTGGTTTTTCAAGGGTTCTGTTGAGACAGTTTTCCAAATCTTTTCCTGGGTAACCGCGTATGACATAATAGTGTATTACGTCATGTGCATGTTTGAGGAAGTCTTTATCTCTGCTACAAGTTCTCTTGATTCTTAGTAATTGGCCAAAAGGGTTGGCCTTTTTAGTGGAATCTGGATGTGCTGAGGAGAAATGTAGGTAACCATATGTGTCGGTAGGTTTGGTGTATAGGTCAAATCCCAAGTGTCTATTGGGTAATAGAAATACTTTGGTGTCTAAAAAGTTGATTGACACTTGTGACTTTTCGGCTGTGAACTTGATTGAATGATGCGAGTTGTTCATCATGTCGATGAACTGATTCAATGATTCCAAGCCGGAGGTCCAAATCATGAAGATGTCATCAATATAGCGGAGGTAGAGGGCCGGTTTGGTTGGGTTTTTGTCCAGGAGTTTTTCTTCAAGCATTGCCATAAAGATGATGGCATAGCTTGGAGCGACTTTTGTCCCCATAGCGGTGCCTCCAATTTGGAGATAATGTTCGTTGTTGAATTCAAAATTGTTGCAAGTTAGCACAATTTTTAGAAGAGATAGAAGTCTTCTTGCTGTAACCGTGCCAGGGCAGCCATGTTGTCTTAAAAACTGTGCAACTGCTCTAAGCCCTTCGTTGTGTGGAATGTTGGTATAGAGTGATGTGACATCCATAGTGACTAGGATTGCGTGTGGCGGTACCGGTCCGAAATTCTCAAGTTTATTGATAAAGTCGGTGGTGTCACGTACATAAGACTTGATTAGTGGTAGGTGGATTTTGATGTGTTCATCGATGAAGCTGCTGAGGTGTTCAGTGGGGCTTCCATTACCACTGATTATTGGTCTGCCAGGTGTTAGCGGGCCAATGGATTGTTTGTGTATTTTTGGTAACAGATAGAATCTAGCTGTCCTTGGATTGTCGATTCTTAATCCGTTGGCTATCTCAGTTGAGATTTCACCACTTAAGACCATATCTGTGATGGCTGTTTCTACCCTTTCAGCGTGGGTAGTGGTGAGATCTGTGGTTTGCTTGACATAACAGTTTGTGTCGCTGAGTTGTCTGACAGCTTCCTGTTTGTAGCTGTCTGTGTCCTGTATGACTGTAGCTTGCCCTTTATCCGCTTTTTTGATGACAATTGTTTTGTCATTTTTTAACGTTTTTATAATTTTCCGTTGTTGTTTAGATAGGTTACCATGAGGGTAGCGTCGGTGCGCTTTTTTGTTAATGTCATGTTTGACTATTCTAATAAACGCATCTAGTGTGGCGTCATTACCTGGAGCGGGTGTCCAGGTACTCGGTGCCTTAAATTTTCGTGATAGTTTATCTGTGAAGCCATTGTTCTGGCTGCTTACTGTGGGGTTTTGAGTTGACGTTGACTCATTGCCCAAAAATGACGGAGGAAATTGAAAGTGATGTTTCAATCTAAGTCTTCTGAAAAAACGGTTTAGATCAGAGAAGAGTTGACCAAGGTTTGGTTCAACAATGCTAGGACTGAAACCTAGACCTAGATCCAGTGTCTTGCGGGTTGATTCGGGAATATCTTTGGATGAGAGATTGACAACAAAAGGTTTTGTTGGTGTTGTATTTCCATTTTTATATTTTAAGAACACATTATAGTTGCAACAGTTCCTATATATGTAATTTTGAACATACGATTTAAGTTAGTTTTTTCAGGAAAGCAAACACTTTGTCTAGTGTGTCGTCTCTCGTTGGCTTGTTTCTGCCTTGATTTGTACGTCGTTTCTGTGGCTGGTAGTTTTGGCCCTGGACTGGGCGTCTCTGGGTTGTGACCCCTTGGTACGGGTTTTGATTGTACTTCTTCCTGTCCCTGCCATGGTGAACTAGTTGAATTGTAAATTAAATTTATTTCAGTTATATACCACAGACTGCTGATTGGATATTCTGAAGGGCAATTATCACTATCGAACCAATTAAGGCAGTGATATTAAAATTATCTAATAAAATAATGGTCATTAACAGAGAATTGGTGGGTAGCAATGTTTCTCATACAGGTCCTTTTGAGGGTATGGACTCCCAAAATGCCAGTTGGGACCCTCAAAAGTTGCGGTAGTGGGTCCCATGGGACCCCTGAAAATCTTGTATGATTGCTAAATGCTAATCAGTTTTATAGGTTTTGCAGAAACATACCCACAAAATCTAACATTGGACCCCCCCTCCCCTCCCCATTGTTCATAGCTGTTAGCCTATGGTACTATCCAATTTTAGCATGGATGAGAAAAACTGCAAGGGCATCCTAATTTCATTTTGGGCCCCCCCCCAAATTTCAGGCTGGGACCCCTAGATTTCTAGGTGTAGGGTCCCTGGCACCCCCGAAATTTAAATGCCATGAGAAACACTGGTGGGCGGGACAAAATATCAACTTCTTTAACTTTTACCATAGCGAACTCCATATAAGTGCCATGTTTCAATTATGGTAAATAGTAAATCTCTACGACAAATTTACTAATTATGTTGTTGATGGATACTGCAAAAAACGCATATTTGTCAATATACTGTACAGCTCAGAAATAACTTACACAACATGTTTCCAGAATAAAAAAAAGAAACATGCTAGTTTAAGTACAATTCTGAAAACAACTTAAGAAATGTTCTGTTGAATATTTGGGACTTAGTTTGATTGGAAGTCATTGCTGTTATAGGCAGAAATGGCTTCCAATGTAACTAAGTCCAAAATACCCAACAGTACATTTTATTTAGTGTTAGAAACAGTTTAAGCTATATCTGAGCTGAACGGTAATCTGTAGCAAATTCAATAAATATAAAGGATAATCGAGCAGAAAGTGTGTTAAATCAATCATAAACACTGTCATATGTCAAAGTAACATAAAAACCATAAATGTTTGTGTACAATAGCGTATGATAAGAGCTTGAAGTATGAATATGATTGATCTGACGTGAACTTTACTGCGACCGCACCAGTCACTGGTGCAGCCCTATTTGTCATTCTTTTCCGCACTCAGGGCCACCGAGAGAGAACATGAAAGGCGATTCAAAGCTTTTTAACTTGACAGCGTATTGAAAAATGACATCTCAAACTTCACGCTAAGGAGCCTACTTCATGATAAGAGCGGATAAGAAAAACAGTTCCTGTTTCAAGAAGCGGAGCAAATTCCACACCAATTGTCACGTGCATTGTGGTTAAGTGATCCAAATGGAGGCGAATTGTGGTTTTTGTCATGATGAATGGAGTGTGTAGTATTTACTCAGCTATCATATGACCTGCTTTTTCTGAAGGAAACCACGACCCTCGATCAAAGCAACAACGTTCCATTACCCGGGATGAGATCCAAAGACAGTGTGCAAACTTTATTCTTACTGTCTCTCTGTGTAGCTTGATCTCTTCATCGTTCCACGCTGGCTGATATCCGACAAGCAGGCTCCAATTAAGACTAAAAGGCTTAGCTAGTGTTATTGATCAAACCTCAGCACAGGATTATGAGAAAGCTGACCAAACAATCCACACTACAAAAATGTATGGACAATACGTCAATGTTTGGAGATGGTCCATTCTAGGGAGAATTCCAACAAGAAAATAGAATGCTGCAGGAAGGTGTACAGATTCTGATCACCAACTGTTTACTCTCACACCTTCAAAACAACTAAATATATCATCAATCATGGTTAAATATTTTGAAAACAGTTATACTTAAGACCTTTCAGGATTGCTAAATTCCATCACCTTTCAATGACCACATTATTTCCAAAATGTAAACCAATCTTCCTCCTACTGACTGTGTAACAAGTCACGATAAATGTAAACCAATCTTCCTCCTACTGACTGTGTAAAAAGTCACGATAAATGATAGTCTTACCGGTACTTTGTTTTACAAATAATCATTGGCCGTATCTATGAGTCCCACTGCCAGGATGGTATCTGAATAGACTTGTAATACACCTTTCCCACATGACGTCATTACGCCAGGATTCTCCTAAATCAATGCTCAGCATTGAACTGTTGGCTGGTAACGCCACCAACAAGCAGCTGACATGCATTGAGTTACTATTGCACTAAAATACACCACAATTTAAACTGTTCCTGTAATAAACTAAAATCACTATATTATTTAAGTCACACATCATTGGAAAGTGCATTCAATCGCCTAAACATTATTGCATTATTTTTTTTATAACATTGTCACTGGGTTATTTGTGTATATAAAATACGCCATTATACCTAGAGTCACTAAATCAAGTGGATAGTCGGAGCTAATTTAAAATCACAATAAACTGTATTAAATTTTACGAAAATATAAAACCGAATACAGAAATGTATAGGAAATTGGCCTAGCTTTCCAATGATGTATGACTTCAATACTATTATGAAATTAGTTCTTCACATAAACTGTTTAAAGTGCGTTGTATCAGATTCCAATAGTAAAGTAATGTTGTTTGTGCATCGGCTATCGCCATTACTAGCCAGAAGTGAATGCATGCGCAATGCATTCTGGGAAGATATTTTCTGGGAAAATACGCTAATGTGGGAAAGATCTATTCTGCACAGACCCCTGGGCCCCAACGCCTCAATCTATATTTATTACATAAAACTCCATGACATCACATATTTACATATTAATTATATTCAGTAATTACCATATGTTGTAGGTGACTTATTATATAACACTTAGGACATACAAAGAAGTTCTTAAATAAGGTTTACTGGTAATTACACTAATTAGAATTACATGTATATTAAACAAGCTAAATAATTTAGTGATTCATTTCTAGCTAAGCTCCACCCATTTCTTGCTAACCTTCACCAACGCTTTGCCTGTGTTGGAACGATCCACGCCCGAATTCCCAGAATCCCAATATCAAGGTAAGCTGCTGCATATTTTGCCTATAGCAGGAGCAACAGCGCCCAGTAAAATTAGCTTCAAAATATTCAACAGACTGTTTATTTAATAGTAAAGCCATACAATTTGTACATTTGACAGACTATTCAATGTCCATGACAGAGCTCGAGACATCATTCATCATACTTTGATTGTGAAACCAACCAACATGCGACGTCATTGATTTCATAAATGTTATATGTTTGAGTGACAAATCAGATCTGTCCATTGAGGTCCATAAATGGCACATAATACTCCAGCAAGATTATAAGCTGCCTGACCCTCATCTTACACATCTTACCATGGAAACCAATTTTTAAAAGTGGACACTTGGGGTAAATGGCATCCATATTTGGCTTTTGCATATCGTCGATTTCAATGTTTTACCCCCATGTATCGGACTGACTGTCAGTGCATTGCCACAAAATTTGACACACACACACCCGCATGCACACACGCATGCACCCATCCAGGCACCCGCATGCATGATGCAATGCATGATCTGAAAACTGACCGACTGATGCCAAAAGTTCTCATTAAAATGCTTTTAACTCTTACCACTAAGATGTCAACATTTTTCCTTTTACCGTGTCAATAGTAAATTTGCTGTCTACGAAAGATGATCTTCTACCAATTTTGTTGAAAAATTAACAGGATTTGATATTTTAATTTAATCTGAAAATTTAAAATTTTGACATCAGACTGTTAAGGGTTAAAATTCTCTGCTAGCTTCAATCACCCTCCAGTCCTCGAGAAGCCAGGTCTCTGTGAATTAAGATAATTCTTTAATACTCAAAGGTGTTAAAGAAAATTTCAACTCTCATAAAAAACTTACTATTTGCAGACCAAGGTTATTTTTTTAAAGTTACAACTGGAATGACTGGGTCATTCATGGAGCGATAGTTCCCAGTGGTAAATTTTCAAAAATACTCTTCTCTTGATCTGCAAAAGTTATTTCTCAAGGTCGGCTTGACCTTGAAAAGGTTAAAAAAGAGTGTGAGTTGTGTAAAGGAAGCCAAACTTTGATGCGAGAACATGAGATCAAAGGAAATCTGAGTTGAACCTCCCTGGCTCCTGTGATTTCCTGAGAGGCCCTCTTCCCTGATAATGACACAAAATCAAATACAGATACATCCAGTCATTAACCCCCTACAGTTTCACAGAAACTCCCAAAATCAAATACAGATTCATCCAGTCATTGACCAGCTGAGCTTCACGGAAATTAAATACAGATTCATCCAGTCATTAACTAGCTACAGCGTCACAGAAATCAAATACAGATTCATCCAGTCATTAACTAGCTACAGTTTCACAGAAATCAAATACAGATTCATCCAGTCATTAACCAGCTACAGTTTCACAGAAACTCCCAAAATCAAATACAGATTCCTGCAGTCATTAACCAGCTACAGTTTCACAGAAATCAAATACGGATTCATCCAGTCATTAACCACCTACAGTTTCACGGAAATCAAATACGGATTCATCCAGTCATTACCCACCTACAGTTTCACGGAAATCAAATACGGATTCATCCAGTCATTAACCAGCTGAGCTTCACGGAAATCAAATACAGATTCATCCAGTCATTAACTAGCTACAGTTTCACAGAAATCAAATACAGATTCATCCAGTCATTAACTAGCTACAGTTTCACAGAAATCAAATACAGATTCATCCAGTCATTAACCAGCTACAGTTTCACAGAAATCAAATACAGATTCCTCCTATCATTAACCACAGAAAGTCCTGATCAACAGAGATTAACCTGTTTAACCCTTACCACTCTGATGTCAATATTCCATCTTTTACTGTCAATATCACAGAAACTGGTGTACATTTTCCAACAATTTCGGTGGAAGGTGTTGCTGTCTATGACCACCATCTCCAACCAAATTTATTGAAAAATTAACACCAGTTCCCCTTTTAATTTAATTTGAAAATTTAAAGTTTTGACACCAGAGTGGTAAGGGTTAACACTCAAGATAGCCAAAAATGGCAGCGCTCTTGAGAAATCTATATTTGTAGAACAAGATGATATTTTTGGAAATTTACCACTGGAATGTCTGGCTCGATAACGGAGCCAGTCATTCCAGTCATAAATTTTCAAAAATAATCTTTTGTTCGGCAAAGAGACATTTTCTATGAGAAAATTTGAATTTTTTGGAACAAATGATTAATAATGCTGTAAAGCCTGAAGAAGAACTGAGTGCTGATCATTAAGAGAGGAATCTGTCTGAAAGTTGTTGCTGCCTAAGGGAATGCCAACAGCGAGATTTTTTAAATTACACCAGATCACGTTCAGTGGATGCTATTTGTTTCTGTAAGAGCTATAAGCAAGAAGAAACACGGACTGATCTAAACATAGATCAATTAATTATTCAGAAATATGAAAAATCTAATCGCAATTAATGAAAACAAGGAATTTAGTCAATATGCATCACAATTTACTGTAGTACATAGTCTCCCCTACATACCATATCTCAAGATGGACTGCTGAAACAGCTGACAATGACAAACAAATCAGCAATGGTGAATCAAACAGTTTTCTAAATAGTCATGTGTCCTGAAATCATATGTGTAACTATTACTAATGTTCGGCATTGAATTGTGATATTTTATATGAAAATAATTGCAGTCAAGATTAACCCCCAGCCCTCTGATGTTAATATTTTATATTTTACTGCACATGTCAATATCAAAGAAAGTGGTGGGGTACATTTTTCAACAATTTTGCTGGAAGATGTTGCTGTCTACGACAGCACCACCTCACACCAAATTTGTTGAAGAATGTAAACCAGCTCATCTTTTAATTTAATTTGAAAATTTAAAATTTGTACACCAGACTGGTAAGGGTTAAAGAGAAAGAACACATTAAACAACAATTGTTACCCTTTATGCAAAGGTGCGCCTCATTTATTAAATGTCTGCATTGTTGCTGCGTTCATACATGATTATATCACTGCCCACATCTAGAACTTGTAAGGCTCTATTACATCCAGCTTTCAAAACACACACATGGTTTCGACTGAACAACAAATCTCAGCAAGAGTGACAGGTCACATGCTGCTGTTTAGGGGCAGTACAATTAACCCAATCAAAATTCAATTATTGATGCCAGAGGAAATAAACTATGAATGACTTTCATGCATGTTACTGTCAATATATATCATTTATCCCAGATCTCCAGAATGCAATAGAGGGAAAATTGTAATGCATTAACCCTTATCACTCTGATGTCAAAATTTTAAATTTTCAAATTAAAGTAAAAAATTAACTGATGTTTACTTTTCAACAAATTTGGTGGCAGATGTTGCCGACATACTAAAAAGATAGAATATTGACATCACAGTGGCAAGGGTTAAATATTCAATTAAACAAGTAAAGTGCAAAGATCTTTCGAAGCGATATACCCTGCTCCCATTTGAAACTCAATTTACACAAGCATTTCACATACTTGTCAAAATGTACCAACAAAGAATAAAATTATTCCCTGTAAAAAACTGCAATAAAATCTCTTCATTTGTAGAGCAAATGGCATGAACTTAATGTTTTCTACAGGCCCTGCTTCTATAATAAAACAACTGTTGAATGAAAAAAACAAGTCAACCACAAAAGGTCAGGAACATATCAAATAACACCCCCATATTACAATGTGGTGCATTAAAAATAGTGAATGAGAGGGTGGATGAATGAATGAACATTACAGCTCTTCATCAAATACAGTATACTGCCTCCAGCCATACATATAAACACACAAGATGAAAGAATATAGCACTGGCTTCTCATCAATGAACAAATTAAATCTATTAAAATACTCAAACATGGCCACAATTTAATGACACGTCAACACACATTCATACACACACACGCGCGCACGCACTCATTTCTGATAGATATCCACTGAGAGTTCGCATTGTCATTGAGAATTCTCAGAACTGAGTCAACCTTTACACTTCAATGGTTAAGTCAAGCAAAATAACATCTACAGACTACGGAGTAGGATATTCATTTGTAGACAAGAGGAGATATTTTCTAGAAAACAACATAATGCCTTGCAGCAGCAAACATAAACATGTACCAACTTTGATACAAATCCATGCACACATTGCAATGTTCTGTGCAGTATACTAATCCAGATGCAATCACACATGGTGTGCCTGCCTGCATGTACACGTGTGCGTGTGTGTGTGTGTGTGTGCATGCGTGTGTGCGTGCATGTGTGTGCATGCGTGTGTGCGTGCATGCACACGTGTGTGTGCATGTGTGGGTGTGCACACGCATGTATGCTCGCTTGTGTGTGTGTACTCGCTTGTGTGTGCGTGCATGCATGCATGCGTGCGTACATGCCTGTGTGCACTTGCTTGTGCAGGCCTGTGTGTGCATACATGCATGCTTGCAATAAAGCACCTGTCCTGGTTATCCATGGACACAATAATCATGTATTATTTGAATGTGTTGTAACTTAAATGAAGGCCCTGAAGGCACTCTGTATAGGACAGGACCAGTACAAGCCATTAAGTACAAATCCCTTTGATTTTTAAACACAAAGCATGAGGGGTGCTTGTCCCTTTGTGAAAAACCTTGGAAGGACTTGCTTGCCTCTGGGTGTATTTAAAAAATTAGATTGTTCCATTAGTTGTTATATTTCACCAAAAGCAAAGTACTAAACATTGAATGGGTGCTATTTTGGATTAAATATCCATTTCATTGCCTCAAGACCCATTCACTTGACAAAGATGTTAAAAACATTTGCAATTAAAGCTGTGGAACTAGGGGATGGGTGGGGCAAGGGTGTGTCAAGGGTGAATCAGCATACAGCTCTAAGCAATATAAGAACACTGAGGCTGAGATTGTGAGCATCAGATCAAAAAAAGGTTAACATATTTCTAACCAAAACATAATGTTCTGTTGAATATTTTGATTATAATGGAGTAATCTTCACACACGCCTGACTATCAATTTCCAGAAAATTATACAGGTAAACTGTTGAATATTTTGAAATTAATTTGACTGGGTGCTGTTGCTGCTATGGCATCAACAGCGCCCAGTCAAATTAGTTTCAAAATATTCAACAGCATGTTTATTAAATAGTAAAGACACATTCATACAACAACATGTAGTTCATTAGTTCATTATCAATTAAGCATTCGTGATGAACCTATCTACGTCATTCATTATGTAACTGATTATGATGTCAGCCTACGCGTCACGTAGTTGATTATGATGTCATATGATTGACTGGGAATCTGGAATCCTCCATTGAATTGGAAAACCTTACTGCCTAAGATAGCAATGTCTTCCAATCCAATTACGTTCAAGATATTCAACAGAACATTTCTTACATCGTGTTAAAAATTGTACTCACTAACATGTTTCTGTTTTAACAATTTATGAGCTATATTGTACCAAAATAAATAGCTCAGCATCTTCAGTCCTAACCACTCTTCTAAATAAGCTTTGACTAATAATCATAATCCTTGTCTGCCAGTAGATACTAAGTTAGTTAAACCTTTAATGATCAAGCTGACCCAAACCCGCCTCAGTGATGGTCCAGAGGAGCATCCATTTGCCAGACAAGAAGAGGCTTTATTAACTTATCACTGGAATGCTTGGCTTGTTGAAGGAGGCCATTATTTTGGTCATTAATTTTCAAACATAGTTTTCCTCAGGCCTACAAATTATGTGTATGTACATTCACTTTAAGCAAAAAACGTCAACATTAAAGTGTTAAGGTCTTTGACAGACATGAAATTAAATGAGAAATTCTTTTGACTATTTTGAAATTAATTGACTGTAAGCTGTTGCTTCATCATGTGCACTGTGAAATCTATTAAACTACTTTTTAAATATCCAATCGCTTACTTGTACGGAATACTTTGAACCAGAGATATACGAGAGCTTTAGGGTTAGGTAAGTAATTACGCCAGGTTCATGAAGGAGAAACCACTTGAAGATCCGTCACAGTACATTTAGCGCCTCAACCTAAGATACATCTGAACTCAATCCTCTATTACCTACCAGCACTGAACACCTAGTTAATGCTGAAACTAAGATTTAGAAAACCATTTGATTGGAAGCTGTTTTGTTGTTGTTGTTGTTGTTGTTGTTGTTGACCACCATACACAAATATTCAACCAAAGTTCCATTAGAATTGGATTGGACTGATTAACCCTTGAAATGCCAGTGTCCCAATTAATTTCAAAATACCTATACTGAAAAGCTGTTGAATATTTTGAACCAAATTTGACTGGAAACCGTTGCTGGCTTACACAGCAAGTTTCCAGTCAAATTAGGTTCAAAATATTTAGCACAGCATTTGCTAAAACCCTCATGAAATTTGTTGTTTTGTGTCTGTAAGAGTTAAAGGTATGACCCGACTCATAAGGTTACTTAACCCTTTAACCCGTATATCAGCCAAAAGTGGCTTCTGCAGTGGTCTTGAGAAATGTCCAGTTGCAGACCAAGAGCAGACGATCTTTGAAAATTGGCCACTGGAATGACTGGCTCGATAACCGAGCCAGTCATTCCAATGGTAAATTTTCAAAAACAGTCTTCTCTTGGTCTGGAACTGGACATTTTTTATGGAAAACATTGAAATTTTCTTGAAAAATTAAAGGGTTAATCTTTGAAAGGTCATGTCGGCCATATACTAATATCAAAGCCAGCCATTCTAGTGCTTAGTTTTCAAGAATTATTTTCTCTTGTTCTGCACATTGACATTTAATTCTCAAAACTGCGGCAGAGGCCATTTTTGAGGCCATTTGACCATTAATCCTATGAACATGAATGGTTAGACATCTGAACGCAGACTGGAGGATGTGAATGAAAACCCACAGACTTAAAAGGTAGTTATATTTTTTATGAAGAGACACATCTGTGCAGGGCTTAATTAAAAATTTGGCATTTGCATAGCGATACATGCTATGCAAATTAAAATTGTTTAGTTTCTAGCAAAAATGTATAGCAACTAATGCTAAATTATTGAAAGTCAATGACTAAAATCGCCATCATGCAAAGTTTTGTAGCGCAAATACAGCGATGCGTGATACAGAATGTAAAGCAACTGGCAAAATATGTGTAGCAAGTTGAGATGCGATACCAGATAAATAATGCCCTGCTGTGTATACCATGATAGTAGGTAAACAAGCTTTATTTAAAATTCTAAAAAGGTGACTTTTAACTCAAGGTGGGCGTGACTATCGTCGAAATAAACACAAAATTTAAATGGCAAAAGTAGGGTAAGCATTTTGATACAGAAATATTGAATATGTTAAACGTTTAACCATTAAAAATCCCAGTGTCTCAATTCCAAGACACCAATACAGGAAAGGAACAACCTCCAGTTAAATTAGTTTCAAAATATTCAACGGAATATTTCTTATATCATAAATAATTTGTCGTTTCTGGTCTGTAAGAGTGAACAGGTTAAAAGCAACATGATTGACAGCTGTCACAACTTCCAATCAAGTTACTGTTAGTAATTCACTTTCAAATCATTAACGCGCCTTCGGCATGACTGCTTGAACTGGAGATATTTGGACAGCAGGCTTGAAATGGTTGCTATTCAGGGTCCATGAGCAGATTGATTGTTTATACTGTAGAACCAGGGCAGAGTACCTTTTAACACTCATATCAGCCAAAAAAGGCTTCAGCGATGGTCTTGAGAAATGTCCATTTGCAGACCAAGAGAAGATTATTTTTGAAAATTTACCAATGGAATGACTGGCTCGATATCCGAGCCAGTCATTCCAGTGGTAAATTTTCAAAAATAGTCTTCTATTGGTCTGCAAATGGACATTTATTATGAGAAAATTGAATTTTCTTAAACAAATTCGATGGTTAAAGGGTTAAGTTATATAGGTGGACAAGTGCAGCAATTTGACCCTACTGGCTTTGGTGGGTGGTGTAACATTACTGAGGTACTCAAGTTGATTCAAGATTCAAATTTTTTTATTTCATGCTTAATATATAATATACATACATCACAATTGGGCAGTCCATCAAAGACAGAGCAGATGAATCGATGGACCCCCCTACACACAAAACAAGACATTACAATATACACAGTACTTGATAGTTAGTTGTCAATCAACAACCCTAGTCAGCTTGGTAGATTATATGGATATTGGGTGAGAGCAAGACTGTTTAAACAAACATGAGCCTGTAAATCTAGAAATGTCATGTAAAATGAAAACTTTAGTAGTGCTAAGGCCATCCTTAAGAGGTTTTGGTTGTCCTCACCCGACCCTTTTTTTAACCTGCTGAAATATAACATTACAATTTGAATTAAATTTTAATTTAATGAACAAAACTTGCAGGTTTTCATTTGAACTTGAAACAGAAACTATAAAGCAAACAGTTTCTCAAGGCTATATGAGCCCATTTTGACGAATGGTGTCAGTCAATTCAATCCTCCAACGAAATTACATCAGAAAATAACAATAATTCTTCACAGGAAAACTAAAAAAACCCAGATTTTAAGTAGGCAGGATTTTTTAGGGTCGGTCGATAGAGGACAACCAAACTATTATTGAAGGATGGCCTAACCTACAACTAGGTATTTTTGAATCTATAGATAGTGTCATGAGGTTTAATCTGTCTCAGCTTTCAATATTTGAAGTTGCCCCAATTCCATAATACCTTCATTGTACTTTAAGTCAACATTGAGTAACTATTATATTGATTCCTAATTTGACACACTCACTGTCAGGAGTTGATGCAGTTTGAGTAGAATTTCTATATTAGAGAAAAGAATTTGCATTTTCAATTCTCCTGTCATGCCACCAAATTAGTGTCACCATTGTACAGGATTGACAAGGGTAGCTAGCTCTCCATAGAGCCTATTATTGCTAGAGAATTGGCTGCCAGTCAACTAACCTCTGAATATGGCAGCCTTTAACACATTAACACTCAAATTCTTTCAAGAAATTTTCCATTTTCTCATAGAAAATGAAGCTAAGAGAATAATTTTGTTAATTTTACCCCTGTAATGACTGGCTGGGTTATTGAGTCAGTCATTCCAGTGGTAAATTTTTAAGAAATAATATTCTCTTGGTCTGCAAATGGACATTCCTCAAGAGTACTGCAGAAGACCGGCCTGATTGTTAAAGGATTAAGGCATCACTTCACTTCATCCTCTGTAATGAATGGCACGCTTTTTCATTTTATTTTAAAATTTTATAATAGTTGTTTTTTTAAACACAACTTGACTGAGGTTTACAAACTCAAAAGTGTAGCGGCAGATTTGTAGATCAGTCAGATTTACATTATCTAAGTTTATGAGATGTTAATCACGCTAAAATGGGTTAAAATCGACAAGGGAGGTGACTGCAGGGACAAGGGAGTTAATATGATAATATTGTTAGGAGTTGCATTGAATATTCACCGTGGTGATAGAGATGGGGGGGATATTATAGTGATCAATCATTCACCTCAGACCTGAGGGTGAGCAGGAACTGACAAGCTACTGATAGAAGCGGAGACATTAATGACTGAGAAATGACTAATTCAGGAAAGAGTGTACAAATCTAGAATAATATCTCAGGGTAAGACGAAGCTGACGGACAAATTCCAAGAGCGCTCCGTTCCAATACAGTTCCCTGATAGAGAATTGATTGTATGAGGAACAGATGAACCAAGTAGCTATACGTAAAGAACAAGAGCTCTCAGTGGAAATGGAAATGTTGCTTAAATGGCTTTGTGAGAGCTGTCTTAGCAGTAGAAAAACAGCTGAAAATCAGTTGGTCAATTGCTTGAAGTGTTCTTTGTGTCTAGTGCTGCCTGAGTTAGTGGCTACATGTATATACGCACCTAAAGCTAATTAATCCTTTTAGTTTAACCCTTTAATGGTCAAGCCGGCCAAAACCAGCCTCTGTTATGTTCTTGTGGATTGTCGATTTACAGGCCAAGAGAATACAATTTTTGAAAATTTACCACAGGAATGACTACATGTAGTTTGTTATTCGAACCAGTTATTCCAGCGATAAATTTAAAAAAATTGAATTTTCTCGGGCTGTAAATGGACATTCAATACGCAGATATTTATATTTTCTTGAACAAAATTGACCATTAAAGGGTTAATGATCATGTTTAACAAAAACCAGCCATTCCAGTCAGGTCCCGAGAAGTGGTCATGTGCAGGCCTAGAAAACTACATTTTTGAAAACCTTCCACAGAATTACTGGCCTGATAACAGAAATTATTTTTTCAGTCGCTAATTTTCAAAAATAGTCTTCTCTTGGCTTACAAATGGACATTCAATAATCAAAAAAATATTTGATATTCATAAGAAATCTGAAATCTGAAAGGATTAACCCTTTAACACTCATATCAGCCAAAAACAGCTTCTGCAGTGGTCTTGAGAAATGTCCATTTGCAGCCGGTCATTCTAGTGGTAAATTGTCAAAAATAGTCCTGAGGGGCGAGTCTCCAAATAGACATTTTCTATGAGAAAATTTGAAACTTTCTTGTACAAATTTGAGGGTTAAATGCATGTAACTGATCCCGACCTGTTTGTCCAAGATAAAGCGTGATAGAGGGATTAATTTCTATGTCCTGTCCATTTCTATCTAGGCTCTTCCCATTTCTATCTAAGCTCTGGTAATTTCTCTCTAAGCTCTGTCCATTTCTATCTAAGCTCTGCCTATTTCTATCTAAGCTTTGTCAATTTCTATCTAAGCTCTACCCATTTCTATCTACACTCTGCCCATTTCTATCTATGCTCTGCCCATTTCTATCTAAGCTCTGCCCATTTCTACCTAAGCTCTGTCCATTTCTAGCTAAGCTCTGCCCATTTCTAGCTAAGCTCTGCCCATTTCTATCTAAACTCTGCCTATTTCTAGCTAAGCAAGCTCTTCTCACCTTGTACACATCTTTGACACAATTTTAACACTTGGAGCCAGTTCAGCATATGTTAAATTGAATTATAAATTCACCATACAGATACTATTCAAATGGTTATTATCAGACCATTGTCCCTTTCGCGACGGAACTACTAACAAATGACATATTTTGATTATGAGGTCAGATATCTGAGTAACAGATTGAATCCCTCAATTGAGTAGAGAAAAGATTATGACTGCTGCAGTAAGTGGTAACTGGTTTCAATGGTAAGTAAAACAGGAGATGTGACATTTGAATATTAAATGCCACTAAAAACAAATTCAATGTTATTCATTCGTCCGCTCATTCACATTCATTTATTCATTCATTCATTCATGTAGCAAATTTTCTAAAATAATCTCTTGGTCTGCAAATGGACATTTCTCAGGACCACTGCAGAATCTGGTGCTTGAATGTTACTGGGTTAATAAAAGCTTTTGCCACAATAGATAGCAGCAGTATTTAGCAACACTTCCGTTCCAACCCGAACCTCCTCATGGCAGCAAGATAACTGAATAATGGGCTCTGACCACCCAATCAGATAAAGACTCACAGTGGATCCAATGCCTGTACTAAAATACACTTCATAAACTCAGCTGATTTTTTGGCTTCGGTATTGAACACAATTTTTAGCTAAAATTAATAACTGTAATCAGTGTTTGTAGTCTTCAATCAGCTCCCTGACAAACACGTATCTACAAAGAAATAATTGATACACTCGCGACATATAACCTGCTGAGTGAACAAAGACACTCTCCGGTCAATTATGGCCAGAGAAGCACATCAAAGGCAGCGCTTCTAACACGATGAAACTTTTATTTGATTGTCAACTGGTTCCCTACACCGCTCTAGTTTGTTTGATGTCTAACCAGCAGTGGATCATTTTGCGTGTTTGTATCAACGAGTAGATGTCTTACTTTTTCCTTAGAATAACGTTTATAGGTTTGAAGCTGTTATAATATATACCCCTGGTTTGACTCCCTTCATTTGCACTATTCTCACAGAGCAATAGTCAATCTTTTTACGATCAAATATCTTATCGGAACACACAGCATTGAAATTAGCGTTTGTATTCCGACTGCATAAACTGGCCGCTAATTACAGAGCTCTATCAATCTACCTGTAATCCAAATCTCAACCCAGTTGTCATCGCGTTTTTGATCATTCAAGCGATACAAGCTTAATGGCTGCAGTCAGTATGTTGGAACGAATTCTTATTTTGATATTACAAGTGTGTGTAATCTGATCGTATACAGTTCAATTCTGCCCATACTGATCCCACGCCAGCAGTGCACTACAATACAGCTCACAAATAACTTAGATTATTTCCAAAACAAAACATAACACCGGCTGCTAAATATTTCAGTCTTAATTTAATCGGAAGACTCTTAACCCTTTAACACTTAGATCAACCAAAAACCGCTTCTACAGTGGTCTTGAGAAATATCCATTTGCAGACCAAGAGAAGACTATTTTTGAAAATTCATCACTTGAATGACTGGCTCCATAACTTACTTATAAGCTGTACTGTTGTCACAATGACAGCAATCTCTCATGGGAAATTCAGAATTCTACAATACAGAATTCCTTCATTGTTATAATGTACACACTGACTGCAAACAGAGAAGTTGTTTTGTGGTAAATGTGTAGTACAAAACATTTGACACAATAACGCGCCTATATAATTGCTATCTCTGACAGATTTTTCCTTTATTGAGTAAGCACAAAAACACACTTGTCAACAATCAGAAGAGTTTATGCTGCCATTGTTCACGCAATATGATGTCTACAGAACATATGCTGAAATGCTATTCAGATTACAATGCCACTGAATACAATACATGCGCCTGTTTGTTAAAATATTAACCCTTAACACGCTGATGTTAAAATTTTTAATTTTCAAATTTGATTAAAAGATGAATTGGTGTTCATTTTTCAACAAATTTGGTTGCAGATGTTGCTGTCATAGACAGCAACATCGTCTAGCAAAATTGTTGAAAAATATTACCTAGTAATTCTCTGCTATTGACAGGGTAAGAGATATAAAATTGACATAATAGTGGTAAAAGTGATGTCGTTCTGAGCGATAGAGCAGAAAATTGTCAGCACTTATCTGCCTGGTATGCAAATAACAATTCTTATAAAAGTCTGTTACAGCTCAGCTGACCATTGCAAGTTTCAATGACTCATATTTAACACACTAATCGTCAAGCTAGCCAAAAACAGCCTCTAGAACCATCTTGAAAGACTGCTAGCTGCAGGTCAAGAGAAGTTTATATGCAGCTGACAGTGTACCATTGTGGGCTTGAAAGACTTCTAGCTGCAAGTCAAGAGATGATTATATGCAGCTGACAGTGTATGATTGCAGGCTTGAAAGACTTCTAGCCACAGGTCAAGAGATTATTATATGCACCTGACAATGTATGATTGTAGGCTTGAAAGACTTCTAGCCACAGGTCAAGAGATGATTATATGCAGCTGACAGTGTACCATTGTGGACTTGAAAGAATTCTAGCTGCAGGTCAAGAGATGATCATATGCAGCTGACAGTGTACATACCATTGTGGGCTTGAAAGACTTCTAGCTGCAGGTCAACAGATGATTATATGCAGCTGACAGTGTACAAGTGTAGGCTTCACCGACTCATATTCAGGACCTTCATATGCATCATTAACTTGGCACTTGGACCAATAAGGTTCACATAAAGCCAGCCATTTCAGTGGTAAATTAAAAAAACACAGTTGTCTTTTGTCCTGGAAATGGACATTAACTAAGACTATTACTGAGGATGGTCATGGATTAATTACATACATGATAATGTCAGAATAAAAAGGATGTATTTATGTATTATATTGTATGTGATGAACTTCCAGTAGCCTACATCTAACATGTATTTATATATTTACCTAGTAAAAACAAACACTATTAATCAATATTATATGTTACATGTTCAACATGAACAAAAAGGCCCCTATTATAGTGAATACGCTGAATTTGCTAGAGCAGGGAAACAAGAAGACAAGAAGTTGAACTTGTTGAATGATAGATTGAGGTTTGTAAAAACAGATAACCTGCTGACCTCCCCTTGTTTAACTCTCTAGACATCTCATCAAAGTTTAGAGAACATCAAAGAAGAATAGATAACAACAGGCTTTATCTTTAAGCAGAGACATTAACCCATTTCATCCAGCATGTGACATTATAGGTACTTATTGAAGGTCTTAGGTAAAGTCTGAGCGACTATAAACTATTGGTTAAACACTACAACTGCCTCTTCTTCCCTTAGGCGGTTCTGACTCTTAGCTAAACTGTATTTAAATACAGCATACAGTGCATCATGCAAAATATATATTCGTTTGAAGATATTTTTCTCTCTGCAATCTGGATGAAAAAGCTTAAAACTTGTTACCACTGTGTAGTGATTGTCTATACATGATAGCACAGATATGTGAACACTTCTGTAATCTTTAGTTGCAATGAAAAATTCTATTTATTAAACATAGAAACGTTGAACTACTTTTACAACTTACATATGGGTGGTGGTGCAATGTGCTGGGCTGAAGAACAGGGGGGAGGGCTATAGTACACACGATCAAACAATGATGGGATGGGGGGGGGGGGGGCCACATGGATAATGAACTTTTAACTCCCTCCTCTTTCTCCAATATGGACAAAAGAAATAAACCTGATGTACTACTTCATTTGAATCATAACAAGCCTACACCTACCCCTCATAATATTTAACTCCGTGAACCCTCAATTTCCAGAATTCAAATTAAAGGTTGAGGATTAAGACACCAACACCTCCCAATAATAATAAATAACTTATCTAAGAAAGATAACCGGATGTTATAAACACTAAAACAGGTAGCCTGAACTGTCATCCACAAAAGATGACATGAAGCAATAAACTATGTGCGAGGTAACAGTTTGACCTTGAAGTTGAGGCACAAACTTGTCCAAAGAAAGTCTAGACTATATATTGTATCTGGACATTATTTACTTTCAATAATCACTATATCGAATGTGTTAAGTCCTACAAATATTTGGGAGTGGAGTTTAGTAACAATGGGTCTTTTACATTGGCTAAGGATAACTTAATATTTAAAGCACAAACGCTACCTTTAAATTGAAAAAGTTACTATGGGTCATTCCGTATAAGATGGACCAATGCCCGTCAACTCATAGTCACGGATTTCCTTCAAACTTTCTCAGTGTGAGCATATCGATGTTTTAGTTGAGCATGATAATTTTTTAACTGATATGTGAAATACTTTTTGAAAAATGCCCTCTCAAAGACCCCTATGCTAAAATTGACAAAAGTTTCAAGTACAAATCCAATGTTTGAGACATCATATCTCATCCAATATACTGTTTACAATACTAGATCTTTTCATTCTAATGCTCTGGTCAGCATACTTGAGGAAAATAACAAGCAATATGTGTTGACTTGTTTTGGGTGTGTTTTAGGGGTCACCAAAAACGTTAAAAACAGCTAATTTTCATGTTTCAACAAAATTTGGTGATACAGTAAAATGTATATTATAGTTGCTGTAACTAAATGATTTCTCCCCAGTTCACTAGAGCTAATATTAGCTTAGTAATATTTACTGACTAACAGCAAGGTTTGCTCATCAAAAAAATTTTGGGGGCCCAATGCACCACCCCTGTTCACAAAAGAGGGCCAACTTCATCGCCTATTAAGTCAAAATAACCCCTTTCAATTTTTTTTTATATTTTGGTGAATGGTAGATATATGGTCAATAGTTACATGGTTAAAAGTTGCACTCTTACATTTGTTCCCTTTTGGAGCTATGGCATATTAGAAATGTGATATTTTTGTAAAACTTGTACGATATTCCATTTTTGGGGGTTAATAATTTTAAAAGTATAGGGCCTAGAGGCATGAAACAAGCGATACAACCAGTTCTCCTGCTATATTAGAAGAACCAATCAGCATTCCCTGGTTATATAATACATAAACATCGATTTTCTAGACCCAAAGACCTGACTCTGTTAAAATTTGACATTTTTCGCGACAATCTAATTTGTTTTAAAAAGTTTAAAATATCTCCACTTTAGCATTTTAGATACTTTTTCATCATAGGTGGACATTGAATGGTATATTATGGTCATATTAGTACAGCTACATGGACTTCTATGGCCATTTAAAGACAATTTTGACACACTGCGACCAGGCCGATATGTGTAATCTCTCATACTAAAGTATGCCTAAATGTCACCCATTTCACGGAATTATTTAATAAACTGAGACAGGCATTGTGGTTAATACACATGATATAATATAAAAGTGTTAAGAGATAGTACATAATACTACATACCTCAGCAATAATTGATGATACGGTACATGATCCAGCATATACCGCTCCTCCAAATTATTTAAATAGTCCATTTATAAAGTCGATATCAGTTTGTGGAAAAGTGTACTGCCGGCCAGTTGCTGTCAATGGTGTTGACACCTTACTTAGAATGTCACAAAAAGGAACCCAGCACTGGTCTGTGCGCCTTGGCCAACTAAAGGATCGAGCTGGTCCATGCGGCTTCATGAACGAAATGAGACAGTCCTCATTTTCTAGACTAATTTCTAACACTATGCCAAACCACCAATTTTTGTCATACAATGCACCAACATAGTCACTCAAAGACAGTTCCATAGGGATATTTAAATTCTGAATCTCTGATGACGTACCAGGTTGTGTGTTAGAAAATGACCGAGTGTATGAAACATCATCAGTTGAAATTCGCTTTACTGTGATAGAGTTAGTGTCATTTGGAACAAACGAATGGAATGACCTGGTTCCTTGCACTGTTTTGGCAAGGAGATACCGCTCTTCCAACATTGTATGATGGCTCTGGATCTCATCTTTACTAACTAAGAAGAACCTGATCTTGCTTATGTTCTGTTGGCTGAATTCATACAATTCACTAGCATTTCGTATAAGCGCTGTTTGCAGACTAGCCCTTGCGGCTAAGCGCTTCACTGTGCCACCGATACCGTCGCAAACACCTTTACCATGGCTGGTAGCAAAGAAATGCCATTCTGCCTTAATATCAAAATCTGAATAATGATGGCAGACATTAACAAAGTTTTTGAAGTTCTTGTATTGTCCTGCACACCCATCACTAAAGTATTTAATTATATGAATATTGGGATACTTTTCCTTCAAATATCTTGTAAAAATCTCCTGAAAACAGTACACAGTATTTGTTTCGTGTTTCAGACACTCAGAGATGAAGCATACATTTTCTTCATTCAACTTTCCATAAGCCTTAACATAAAATGCCAAAGGATGTATCGTGACTTGAGAATTGTTCCAATAAAATCCCTGTACACAATCTTGCACAATAATGCTGTAATTTTCAGCAAAGTCGAGAACAACAATGGCAGTAGTGTCATCTAAATCATGTTTGCACACTTTCAAGAATTCACTTTGAGATTTCGCTATGAAGGAATGTGGTGTTAATTCTTGGATCCGTTGACATAATATAGAAATAAAATTTTCAACTGATACTTCTCGGCGCATGATTTCAATTCGGTCTGTGGATACCCATTCATTGAATTTAATGATGTCATCCTCATCCATGTGCTCGTAAAGGTCTTGCTCTAAGTAAGTTTTGAGAAATGCAGTTCCTGGACACTTTTCACATCGTTGCAGCATGCAATTTCTAGAACTACTGTCACATACAGATTTGTCAATTAGGTTATGATCGTCTTCAGAGATAACATCCACCATAAACTTTACATTTTGGTGTTTTTCGCATACACAAACATTGTGGCTGCCACTAGAAGAAACAGTTACACACCATTTGGGTCTTAACTCAACAAATTTAGAGAAACCAATTTTAAGTCCAGTTTCTGTTTTGAAATTAGCATGTACTTCCTTCAAATTTGTCAGGATTAGCCGTTTTTGCTTATGTTCTTTGGTACCACAAATTCTTATAGTAACAAAATCATTTTTCCCGGGTAATAGTCTAGATACAGTATCATCTTGGTAGTAGTTAATAACACTATCTAGTGTATGCTGATCAAGCTTATTTCTTTTAAAGGTTTCACGATCAGCGAGTATTCCATCATTCTGCGCAAGTTGTCTGGCTTGTTTCACCATATAACGCGTAACACCACATGCCTGAAAAACCTGAACAGTTTTATCTATCGACCATGATTTAGGTGTAATAGTCAATACTTGTATCTTTTGATTTCATGATGACACAGACAGTTTTTCATTCATGTTCGATACCAAGTAGTCCACATCTAACTTAGAATCACATGTACATTCAGTTTGTGAAGTGTCAGCAACTAATTTATTAGGTGGAAAACCTAGGTGGGATGCCACGTGACTTGTTGTTGCTTCTGCCATTTGTTTGATTTTTCGTTTACCATATGATACTTTCCTTTCTGAATGGACACTCTTTAGGGGAGAAACTCCAACTGCTGAGAAACTAGAGTTGAGGCATTCAGCATTACTGTACAAAGTATCTGCTATGGCCATTGATTCCGGTTCACTGTCACTACAATCTGTCAGGTTATTAATTTTCTGCAAACAATGATGGCAAATCTTTTGGCCAGGTTGTTTTCTCTCTCTAGTTTTCGACTGTATTAATGCCACAATTTCTTGATCTATATTAACTAGTCCCTTTTTAATAAGCTTTTTGTGAACTTTTAGGGGATCACAACATGAAGTGTTCTGCTTCATCATCGGGAATATATGCAGATAGTGTTTCTTGTGGCAACAGCACACTGTTTCTAAACTATCCTCACTCTGGCCGCTTCTCATTGCAACAAGTGTTTTATCTGTAGCCGTCAATTGTACAACATCATTTACAGAGCATTTATCCGTAAACTTATGACATTTATCATTAGTGAGACGTCCAACTGAACAAAATGTCTCTGGTAATTCAGCCATTGTGCAACGTGTCCTAGTCAAAGTTTACACTTTTCAAATTAAAAGGCCTAATTTATCATTAAAATGTATAGTGAATTATTAAATTTCTAAAGTAAATATCTAAACATTTGTGTATCAGCAACAATGTCAATGTTTCAAAGCAGTAATTATTAAACACTTTCACTGGTCATGCTGCCTAATCTTGATCACTTAAAATGCTTGACTGAACTCTTGTTGATAGCAATACTTGCATGCAGATCTCTGAGAAAAACTGAGACCATGTGACTAATCAATATCACCTCACTACCTATGTCTATTACAGCAATTGACCTAATTATATACAAAGCTCTGAAGGTTGAGTTATTTTCTCTAGATATGAAATCTCTCAGTCTTTATTAACACTGGATAACTCAAGACTGAGTGATGAGCTGTTGCAGCTTGACCAGCTTACAGGACAAACTCTGTACCTGGTGTATATTTTGAAAATGATTTGACTGAAAATTATTGATGGCTAAGTCAGCAACAACTTATAGTCAAATTGTTTTTTAAATATTCTCCAGGCAATATGTTATTCCCATTGAAAATGTTGTTGAATAATGACTTGTAGTTTACCCACAAAAATGTCAAATTTTAACAAAGTAAGGTTTTGACATCTCTAAAATCCATGTTTATCTATTTTGTAAAAGGGAAATGCTGGTTGTTTCTTTTAATAAGGCAGGGAAACGCGCTACATCTCTTGTTTCATACTTCTAGAGTGTATACTTTTAAAATTATTAACCCCCCAAAATCGAATATCATACAAGTTTTTGAAAAAATATCAGATTTTGTATTTGCCATAGCTCTAAAAGGAAACAAATGTAAGAGTGAACCTTTTGGCCCTGTAACCATTGACCATATATATAACATTCACCAAAATATTAAAAAAATTGAAAGGCGTAATTTTGAAAAAAGATGTTATGAAGTCACCCCATTTTGGCGAACAGGTGTGGGGGTATGGCTCCCACAAAATTTTTGCGGAGCATATCTTGCCATTAGGTAATAAATATCACTAAAGTAGCAGTAGCTCTAGTTAACAGGATAGAAATCATTTGTGTAAACCAAATACAAATACATTTTACGGCATCACCAAATTTGGATTAAAATATGAAAAATCACATTTTTTGGCATTTTTGACGACCCCTAATACATGCCTAAAACAGGTCAGCACAAAATGCTTGTGATTTTCTCGAACTATGGTGACCAGACTGTTAAAATAAAAAGACCTAGTATTGTGAGCACTGTAGTCGGTGAGATATGAAGCCTCAAACATAGAAATTTTGTTACAAATTTTTGTCAATTTTAGGCAGGGGGTATTGGATAGGCCAGTTTTCAAAAAGTATTTGACCTTTCACTATAATACTTGGAATTTCCTGTTAATACATACATATGCTTACTCTGACAAAGTTTGAAGGAAATCTGAAACTATGACTTGACGGATTTCAAAAATTTTGGTCCTTCTTATATGGAATGACCCTATATCAGGAATCTTTATCTCCAAAAGCTGTATTAAGTCTCTATGATTCATTAATCAAGCCTATTGCTTTGTATCGGTGTGAAATATAGGGTTCATCCCTTTGCTCCACATCTCTACAAGGACTCTTCAAAAATTTGAAAGTCTATCTGCAGAGAAAATTTTTCTCGGTTATGCACAACATATAATCAAACTTGGAAAATATGCCACAACTGATGCAGTGAGGGGTGAACTGGGGCTATTTCTAATAGGAATTTCAGTAATGAAAGAAGTCCTAAAGTACAGACTCCATCTAGAAGAGGCCTGCACAAACGCCTTGTTTGGCAAAGCATATCAGCTCTCTAAATGGCTGGCCAGGAACCGTACTAGCTCATGCCTAGGACCAGTGAATGAATTAATCAGAATCATTGGAGGGGGGGTGGGGGTATGTCCAAACGGAGAACTGTATCAATATAATGAAAGATGAACTGGTAAACAGATGGAACAGGTCCCTTGCCCGAACAGATTCAAATAAACTTAGAACACATGCCACATTTAAATCGAATTTCACTTTTAAAAACTTTCTCCCAACTGTTAAGAATGGTGGTGAGCATAGAATTGCATTAACCCGTTTAAGGACATCTAATCACAGACTACATATTGAAACTAGTTGGATGTCCCTCCTATCATGATGAACGAGTGTACACACTAAGTGTGAATTTCCAAACTTTAAGCTGTAAAGATAAATTTATCAACTTGTCGACAGCTGATAATTCTGCCATAAAAGAGGTGGCAAGATTTTGCTTCCAGGCTTTTAAGAAATGATCAACGGCATTGACACAGGAAGTGCCAATGTAAGGTTAATGTTTTGTTAGTATGTCTGTATATGTTATAATGTTGACTGCCTGTTATACTGTTCTTTTGTCTCATATATATATATGTTTATGTAAGGAGGGGGTGGGTGGGGGTGGGGTGGGTCCACAGTACATAGGCTATGCCTCTAGTGGACTCCCTGTATGCACAATATATATTGTAAATATCATTCAGCCAAATAAATGAAGATTCAATTCAATACCCGTGTGTGTGTGTGTGTGTGTGCGTGCGTGCATGCGTGTGTGTGTATGTGCTCATTCTTGTAATGACCATGGGTTAAATACAATATATATTACTACTACATCATGTCTAACATTATCCACAATTTTTGCTTGAGAATCGCTGACTATTTTTGGTTCAAATTGTTGATTTTTCTGATGTGGCTATATTTTGATTCTAACCCCTCCAATAGGTTTACTATGGGATATCGATTTGACATATGTCATACGAAAGAGCGGTAAAATTAAATAACAGAAATAAACACGAATTACCACTTTTCGTGAGGGATAAGTATAATAGAATAAAATGTGGTGCAGTACATAAAATGTAAGCCAATTGCTAAGAGTAGATTTTTATAAGATATCCCGATGTGATGTATTATTTTGTGGATATTTACAGACTTATTAAGTAGAATATATAATAGGACAATAGCTATAGCGAAAACTGGTGTCAGTTTTATTATAGTGCAATATTATATTGTTTAAAACATAAAATACATGCTGATTTTAGTCATCGATGACACGACGGTCTTTTTTGCAGAAATTATTCATCCTTGCAAAGATAAGCGTATATTAGCTACGTTTAAATTTTTTTTAAGTTTCGGTTTCAATCCTTTTCTTCTGGTTCTGTATATTCCTCCTGTCTAATGAGAACCAACATTAATAGAGAATCTCATCTGAATAGACCAACAAAGGCTGCGTGCAAAACAGCTGTTAGCCTTGTCGTCGACACTCTTTGAAAAAATATCGTAGCTAATGAATGCAGCTCAAAAATACACTAATACGTCTGAATGCATCCAAGGTGCCCAACAGAGAGATCAGAAGGCTATAGCCAAAAGCGATAAATCTAACCTGAAACACTTATCATCACCACCATCATCATCATCATCATCATCACTGAAATATTTACAGGTTCGAGGAGACTTAATTAAGCAATAAAAGTCCAATCGTTCAAGAACAAACTAGATATCTCCTTCAAAGAAAGAACGTTTGAATAGGACTGAGCAAGCAATACTATACCAAAAACACCGAGGCAATAACAAGCCAGTGGCTTATGCCTCATAAATTAGTGATAATGATGATTATGATGGAAAGATATGAAGCTATGGTATAAGTCAACAGCTATTCTCGTGGATTGAAAACTTCTTGTCAAACAAACTACAATAAGTTGTCAATGGAGTTTCGTCAGAAAGCAGGCTTGTGACAAGTGGCATTCCCCAGGGTAATGTATTAGGCCCAGTATCATTCATCCTTTACATAAATGATTTATGAGATGTAGCTAAGGCAGCAACATACCTCTTTGCAGACAATACCAAGACATACAAAGAAATAAAGGATGCTGATCATGAGAATGAGATGCAAAAAGGTTTTGATGCACTTCAGAACTGGAGAGATAAATGGCTATTGAGGTTTCATCCAGACAAATGTAAAGTAATGACAATACAGATCCAAAAACACAAGCAGGAAATAAAGAGAGATTATCATTTATATAAACAAAATGGGGGGCGTGTGATACTTGAGATTGTAGATAAGGAGAACGATATTGGTGTGATTATCAACAACAACCTATGATTTAAGGCACACAGGCAAGCACAAGTAAACAAAGCAAATGTAGCACAGATCGGCTGGACGGGTACGGACCATCCCTGCTAGGCTGAGAACGGAACGACTGCTCTGGGTACGTTCCATGCAGCCCCCCCCCCCCACCCTGGGTAGGATAGTATGTTCTATGAAATGTCTAAGACCTTGAGATTGCATAGCGTGCATGCACACGCGTCAGAACTTCCCTGACAACATGTGTCTGTATTGGGAGAGAATGCATACTAAAGTGTACCGAGTCGGTGCACGTAATTTCGTTAAATTACTTCATTCTCGTCGTTCTTAGTAGCTATCAGGACTGGAATGAGATGAGGAATCCAAACCTATTTACCCTCTTAAAATCGGACCAGAAATGCTGAGTTTTTCTAAATTAGCTCATTTTCATAATATTACCAGGACGTCATAATCGCGTGTATGTACTAAATGAATGGGGAGAATGTCTATCACGTGATAGCGTCCTCACCCTTCCTAGCTGCATGCTGATTGGCTACAGATCGCCCGCTGATTGGCTTGGCGACCTGCATCTGATGTCATGAGTAGTATAAAAGTAGCGAAAAATCAAGAATCGAGACCGCACGTCAGCGAGAGAGAGCAAGTGGTAGGTTGTGTGGCCAGAGCAGTGCTAGACGTGGGCAACTGCTTACTGACTGTGGTACCCTACACCACAGTGGTGCCTCTCTGAATTCAGTTCTCATTCTCTGGTCAGCAATCAAACATCTGCATCTCAGTTTTTGCAAGCCCTTGGATGGCCATCTGGGGGCAACTAATTGAATAGAAGACTCCCTGACTCTCTTCAGTATGTAGAACGAGTGGTGACTTTGATGGACAACTCATCTGATCTGCCGAACCACGCAGAAAAGTGGTATTCAAACTTCCGCGCAGCATGTCGTGTGTTTAATTTAACTTTTAGGCCACAGTCTGGTGGGACTCTGCCTGGTACACCACAAGAGCTATGCGATGTATCATGTACGGTGTACCCAGTAATGTACATGCATTGTTTAATTATAAATTACAACTGTAGCCCTTCATGTTACGGGCAACTTTCAAACTTCCGTTACTGGACAGACACCTTTTAACATCCTGCTTAATTATTGTATTAGCTATTATGACTATCTAGTGGACATCTGATTACAGCCATTCTTCTTCACCGTCTTTGAGAGTGAGCCGCATCAACTGTTCGCCTGCGGAGATTTCCCAGCAACTTCAGAATTGTGCCATCTCGCAGTCCTCATTTGCAACGCAGCATCTACAGTGATTTATGAACTTGTTCTGTACAGATGACTAATAGGTACTCATTTAGCTATTGTATTAATTATTTCTGTACAGGTACTGATGGCTAATAGGTACCATCCCAGTCGTCTGAGACCGCATTTTATAATTTGTATTTTAATGTAAATATTATCCTTGTTTTTGTGCTTGTGACTAAGGAGCATCGCAAGGTCCTATGACCTGATTTACTGTCAATACTGTGACAGTTAGTTATGTATATGGCAAGCAGCCATCCTAGTTACCTGTTTTGTTTATTTTATATAAAACTCTAGGACCACAGTATGCTAGGCTATACTATACAGCAACATTACATCTGCATCACTTTTCCCCAGCATCAATTTTACACTGAGGTCACTGTTCATGTTCACATTACGCAATCCTGACATGTGATCGAGTAAACCTGGCTATTCTAGTGCGATAGGATAGGTTTAAAGTAGTTAGGGACAACCACTCCTTAGGAGACATTTGTGTACGCCTCTTTTCCGGATGTAGCGGATATGTAACACCGCACACCAGATAGATTGTGTAAAATTGGCCAAATACCTTAGGGCCTCTTATTATATTGAGTGATTGTCTCTTTCTACGCTCCTCCAGCCGCAAGGCTTATAAATTGTCTGGAACTCCCATCGACATGTTGGCATGATCCGACTTAGGAAACTATTGGGGTTTCCAAGTGGTGAAGACCAATGTGTCGATTTCGCATACACCCCTCTGTATCTTCGGATAGCAGTTAGCATAGATAACTCTGCCAATGTAGGAAGCACTGCAAAATGATATTATGTAAAACCAGCCAGCAGTGCATCTCTAGGTATTCTGAAACTTAACCCTAAGGACAGTCAAACATTAGTCCCCAGGCCGGATCTCAAATGATCCTTCCCCGACACACGGGTGACGGATGGGATGCAGATCTCCAACTAACTCCGTACGGTGACTGGGTGTGGTCATGGAACCCACCATGCCCTCACGGGAAGGTCACTAGAGATGGATATCTGCCTCTTACTCCCCGCCATAAGACTTTTATGTGTTTTTCAAATTGATTATGTAAATGATGACTTGTCCTAGTGATGTTGTATGTGGTTGCGGTGTGATATGTAACCGGATCGTTATATAATTCTGAAACTGTCACTCCGTAACATGTCTGCACGCTGCCTTTCTGATGGAGATGCTCTGTAGGGTGATCTTCGGGAAACCGAGCATCTTCGCCAGTTAGGCTCATGTGTCAAAAGATAGGTTCCTAAATTGAGTTATGGCCCATCATACCGGTGACACGAATAGTCCGGATGAAATAATGAGGTTCAATCTCGGCAGCAATGGTCGCATGGCCCCACTGGAACATTATTATTCCACTGGCTCTAGAAGTGGGGCTTTGCACTTTTTGGAGATTCGCAATATGGGATCCATTAACCCGAGAACCGTAGCTAACCAGCCCTCCTGTGCATCCTGTACATGTGGTGCAACAGAGTGGAGCAGCAGAACGGACCAGAGTGTACACCCACGAGCTACACAAACAACATTATGGGGTTAACAAGATTGTTTACCTATCTGGATGGGGAGATATTCACTTACCTATTCAAAGCATTGGTGAGGCCACATCTTGTATATGCAGTCAGTGTGTGGGGATCACAGAGTAAGACAGAACGTCTGGTGGTTGAAAATGCACAGAAGCAGGCAACAAAGCTTGTCCCCCCGCTGAAAGAGTTGGGTTACTCAGTCAGACTAAGGAATCTTGGCCTGCCAATACTCAAATACAGATGACTGAGAGGTGAATGATTGAAGTTTACAAAATCCTGAATGGAGTGTATAACACGGAGGTGACAGACAACTTGTTTGAGGTAACAGCTACACAAGAGGCCATAGTCTGAGGGTACAAAAGGAAAGGGCCACCTAGATACAAGGAAACATTCATTTACAAACCTAGTCAACACTCGTGGAAATCAGTCACGGTAATAGCAGTATTCAAGAACGACAGCAGAAAGTTGGCTAGCAACTATAGACCAGTGAGCCCTACCTGTATTTTATGTAAGGTACTGGTGACTATCATCAGAGACAAGATCATAGATCACATGAAGAAAGATCACATGTTCGGCGATATACATTACAGGTTTATCTCACGAAGATTGACGTCTTTGAAGGTATTAGAAAAATGGCTGGAGTACCTGGAAAAGGGAGACAACATTGATATGATCTACCTGGATTTCATAAAGGCATCCGATACGGTGCCTCACGGCCAGTTTCTAGAAACTTTGTTCAGCTATGGTATAACTGGTAACATACATAAATGGATAGTACTCTTTTGCTCAACTGTAAACAGCGATCAGTAGTTAATAAAACAATGTCATTGTGGTCAGACGTTCTAAACAACCAACAGATCTGCTTTACCACGTTGAATTCTCACCAGAAGACTCTGGTACGATCTGACCAGTAGTCGAAGCTTTCTATTTAATTTGCTTCCACACCAATGAAACTGACTTGCTATACACCATGCGTTTAAGTCTACAACTTATTCTGTTATACTAACACCATCTGCATGGACTATAAATAAGTTGCCTTTTTATATGCTTCTGTGTTCCATTCTATGTATTTAGAAAAGTGTGGTGGTAATTTAGGACTGTGACTGTGAACCACATTACATGGGTGCTCCTACCAAGAAGGAGATTATCCATGCAACAACCACGTTGCGAGTGACTACCATACATACTATTTAGATCTTGTAAACAGTGTTCTTGTAAAAGTTGTCCAACCGCCCCTCAAAAGCGTTGACTGATGAGACTGTTACAACTAAGGCTGCTAAGTTATTACAGTGATTTGTGATAGTGTGGTCGAGGAAACGTCTTCGTTCCCTTTGTCCAGTAGCAACAGTTCAGCATAATCCACATTGTAGACGTTGTGTTTATACTTATAAATTTCATTTAGGCTACCACAGAGACATCGCTTTTGTAGAGTGATAACCAACCTACATTTCCATATTCGAAATCCTACCTGACTAAACTCTTATATAGCAGGATGAATGTGCTAGGTTTGACGAAATCTAAGGATCTCCGAAACATGCTGACTATTATGATGGCCTTGTCATGTACTACCTCTGCACGACAGCCACATTTTATGGTATAGACATTTAGAGCTTTCTCGCACTTTATTTCTTCAATAATAACTTCTTGGCCATTGTAGCTTACTGTTTCCTCTTCCTAGATGTACCACCTTGCATTTGGTGGCATTGAAAAGTAGCTGCCATAATTATGTGAAAACAACTTGGTCACGTCGATGAAAAAAACCTTGATCGTGCTGTCGACTATCTTCGGCATATTATTGAGATGGTGAACAGCACTGGCCCCAATACGCTTCCTTGAGGGACGCCGCTGATCACTGGTGCCCAGTCTGACTAGGAGCTATTGACAGACGCACGTCTTAAGAATGTTCTTCCCATCCGAGTATATCCCCTGTTACACCGTATCTCTTAAGCTTGTTGAGCAGTCGCTGATGTGGGACAGTATCGTGTCGTAGACCTAGGCAAAGTCAAGGTAAATGACATCTACTGAGCCATCAACGTCTACGATTCTTGTACAATTCTCTAGGGTTTCTAACAGCTGTTTAATACACGATCATACGGTCAAGAAGACATGTTGACAAGTTGACATGAATGTGGACTTGTACTGGACTAGTTCATCTCTTACACACTGTTCTATGAATTTGCACACTATTAATGTCAGGCTCACTGCTAGCAAATGCATTGCTGCCCTTTTAGAAAATTGGTGTGATTTGACCATTTTCCCAATCATCTGGTATGCTCCTGGCGATCTGTTTAATAGGATTGTGAGTGGCTTGAAGATTGTTTGGTTAATTTCCTTTAATATTTGCGGATGGAGCATGTCTGGTCCTTGGGATGATATAACTTGGAGCAATACTTAGCAACACCAGGCGAACTGATCGAACTACAGGACTGCTTCACATAATTAAATATAAATTCACATAAATTAATACCATAATTGGATGAATCCAGTTTTAGCTATCCTCGCCGCCTATCTCTAGCTAAGCTCCACCCACGCGTTGTCCGTGATGGGATCGATCTATCCCTGAACTCACTGAATCTCAATTTCCAGAAAACTATACAGGTGAGCTTATGGCAGCAACAGCGCCCGAACAATTAGTTTCAAAATATTTAACAGCATGTTTACTAAATAGTAAAGACATACAGTTCGTACAACTTGTCAGACTAGTAAGCGTTTGTGACGAACTATATCGAGTCACCCATGACGTAATTGATTATAATGTCATATGATTGATGGATAAACTGGAATTCTCCCTTGTTATGTAATAGTCAACTTCAATGCTTTAGAAATCTTACACATAAAACGCATCAGCGTATACTTCATTGTAGTATGGAATGATACAATGTCCACAGTGACGTCATTGTCAGTAAAAAATGTTCTTTAACTCATTGTTCTTCAAAGCTGCTGTTCAACGACAGAAAACATGACATGTTTCGGAATGTGCACCAGTCAACGTGCAGAAGACTACCGGTACTGAATCTACGCTATGTGTGAATTCGCAATATGATAATTCGCACAGTGACAATTTGTTGGATAAATAAATGATTGGTTAGTTAGAGTTCCACCCTAAATCATTACGTTCAAGTCAGTTTAATAGACCACCATATATATATAGTCCTCTTGTGGCATTTGAATGGAATTTATCTCATTACCATAGCATATGTATTTCAAATGCCTGCATACATAAGCAATGTGATCTCCTTAAAGTTCAACTTCATTCATGGTCGCCAGTCGTGTATACATAGACGAGACCCTGGTCAAACGAGTTCTCTCCTGCCATATGTTTTTCAATGGAGGGTTATGCAGATTTACTATGCTAGCTTCGGAACTTTAAAACTGCGATTTGAATGAAATATGGCCTACTTCGAGCAGAATTTAGCTAGTTACATGCAGTCGCCGCTGTCTATAACTAGGACAATGGATGAATCCAGTTTTAGCTATACACTGTCCATCTTTAGCTAAGCTCCACCCACACTTCGCCCGTGTCGGTATCGATCGATTCCTGAGCTCCCTGACTACCAATTTCCAGGCTATACGGGTAAGCTGTTGAATATTTTTAACCTAATCTGACAAGGTGTTGTCAGCGACAGCGCCCAGTCAAATTAGTTTCAAAATATTCAACAGCATGTTTATTAAATAGTAAAGCCATACAATTCGTACAACAACGCTTAGTCCGTCATCAATTAAGTGTTCGTGACGAACTTATCTACGTCATTCGCGAGGTCATTGATTATGACGTCATCATATACATGACTTAGTTGATTATGACGTCATATATTTGATGGATAAACTGGAAAGGTCAATGGTCATATAAGAGTGGTCACTAAAGACAGGTGGTCTCTTAATGCACAGCATGTTCTATGGTAGATAGCTGTGTGGTACCACGATAGGGCTTTAACCATAGCTTTAACACTCACATCAGCTAAAAACGGACATTTTCTATGAGAAGATTGAAGTTTTCTTGAACAAATTCGAGGATTAAAGCTTTAAGGGGTGGTCCGGTTCTGTCTTAAAGAACCAGCATTTTAGCTTTAAAAAATTAAGAGGGGACGACAGGCTGAATGCATACATCAGGCATCACATCAAACCACCACGCTATCACCCCTAAATGGTGGTTCTTTAAGACGGATTGTCATAAGAACCACTCATCATTTGCCCGAAGGTGACATGTAGTTAATATAGGTCCTATTAAGCGACCGCCTTGTCTTTATCGGTAACTACACTTTGGTGGTCAAGACCATATTACAAATGTACGCCAGGTGTCAGTTTTTAGGCTGCATTTTTTCTGTTCGCCATCTTACGTTCATTCGCGTGGTCAACGCAGATGAAGAAAGTTAGTCGTCCGCAAATTCGCCAAGAAGTTCCTCTTCACAAGCAATTAAACGTCTGCCATTGATCATGGAGAATAAATAATTTATTCTTCCCTCAAACTGTGCGTTTGATAGGGAATAATATCGTTTATTTATTTATTAACTGGCCAGTCCGTCGCCCATCGCTAGTGTCGCGTTTGTTGTACCGGCTATTGGTCCGGAATCGAGACAAACGCGGGGTCTTTAGACATTCAATACTCCGCGCAGACAAAGCCTGTTTGACACCAAAGTCCAAAACCAACGCACCAGAACAGAGATTAGACTCCATCCCCGAGGCGAGCGAGACTGGTTAATTAGGTCCTGCCGGACTGCTGATCGGACAATAGAGCTTTATTTCACTTCTCGGACACGTAAAACTTTATGCCTTATTTTTCGAATCCAAGTTAGGAACAGCACAACCAATGAATGCTCAGGGTTTACTTTGTGTCTAGACATCAACCCTTTAACACTCGTATCAGCCAAAAACGAAATTCTCCAGTGATCTTGAGAAATGTCCATTTGCAGAACAAGAGAAGTCTAGTTTAAAAAAATTTCCACTTGAATGACTGGCTCGATAACCGAGCCAGTCATTCCAGTGGTAAGTTTTCAAAAACAGTCTTGTCTTGGTCTGCAAATGGGCATATTCTGTGAGAAAATTTAAATTTTCTTGAACAAATTCGAGGGCTAATTACTTAGAACCGACAGTGTCTCATCGATTCAAGTGGAGATTGTCAATAATAAATTTGAACATATGCTCCCGATTCCTTTTGATTGCGACAAAAAGATCGCATTGATCTACACTGCCTGTGAGAAACGTCTTCAATATCCTGTGATTCATATTGTTGCTTAACAACGACTATAAGCAAATTTGAGCCCATATTCTGTCGACGTTTCAATATCCCATAATTCAGTAAAACGTAGCGCACCGGTTATTGTATACTTGATAGCAGTGTAATTGTGTCTGGTTCAGCATGACTTTTCTCAAAAGGCACATCAGTAATGTCACTCAAGTGGCTGACGTCATGATCAATTACGTCAGTAGATAGCGGACCATAATGACGTATTATAACTCCGTCATGAAAATCGAAATGTTCGTCAAGTATGTTATATGTCCTTGATATATTTACAATTAATTAAAAACAATTTGTTGAATATTTTGAAACTAAAATAACTAGGAGCCGTAGTTAAGTTAGTTTTAAAATATTTAACACCTTACCTGTATAGTTACCTTTAAATTGGGATTCTGGGAATTCAGGATTCAAGGTTCTATTTCAACACGCGTAAGAAAGTGGGCGGAGCTTAGCTAGAAATGTGCGGGGCACGGACAGAAATCGGTCCTTTGATTGCAGCAGCTGATGAGAGGAACAGCTACTAGCGGGTGTCAGTTAACCCTCTTTGAGCCCGAAAGGCTGAATTAAAAAAAAACCACGTACAATTTAAATATACTGTGTTGACTATTTTGAAACTAATTTGACAGGAAGCCGTTGTTGCGATAGGCAGCAACAGCTTCCTGTTAAATTAGTTTCAGATTAGTCAATAACTTACCTGTATACTATAGTTACCTCGAAATTGATATTCTGTGAAATCAGGGTTCGAATGGTTAATAGCGAGGATTACTCGTCATGTTAAAGTGTGTAGCATCGCTGTCGTTCAGTTCTAACGCCAACATATAAACACGGATAAAAGTCAGTAATGTGCATTACATCCTGGGCCTAAAACTCAACCCTGCAGTGCTAAAACAAAAGATGCGGTGAGCCGGTATCAGGGGAGGGTCTGGCTTCACGAATAATTGGGGAAGAGGAAACTTGTTGTTGCACAGAAGCTGTAATATCCCCTAACGAACTCCCCGAAGATGGCAAAGGAAAGCAATAAACCCACTGACCCCGGTCATAAACTACCTCGCGTTGGTTTCATAAAAGCCTCTCTAAATTTTTATCGCCACTATAATATCCGGAGGGTATGAACTTGGATACATGGAAGAACGAGCGAGCGAGCGAGAGAGAGAGAGAGAGAGAGAGAGAGAGAGAGAGAGAGAGAGAGAGAGAGATGATGCTGATGCTGGTGAAAAACGGCTGACTTTAGGAACTCGGATCCCAAATGTAATCTTCTGCAGTTTTCTAGTTTCCCACTTTTTTAATGATAAGGTTTATAAGAGGTTTTTTGGACAGATTGCCACCAGAAGTTGTAGTTATAGTAAGGATGAGTCGAGCCTCCTCAGTACGTGTGCCATAAAACTACGTGATCATATGGTACATCCCGCCGTGAGCGCGCGCAGACCGGGTGCTTGAAAGCATTTCTTCAAGTAATACTGTGTTTCGCTCGCTCCCGTGTTTTCCTTTGATCGCCTATTGGGTTACCGGTAACCGTCAAGCACCCGATATGCCAGAGCCCTTCTGCGACTTATTAAAACAATCATAGTGGTGGATCACGGAAACACGCACTCAGACAGAGAATTTCATACTCAACGGTATAAACAGTGCACGCCTGTACTGCGGTTATGGTCTAAAGAGAATTACAATATTATTTCACGACTGTATAACTGTGTATCTAGATCCGAGCCAAAGTTCAAGCACATTTCATTCCGGATTCGCAGATTCCTACTGTTACGTAACCTGTCTTAACCACGAAATGCTTCACCCATACATGAAATCGCTTTTAATACGGTATCTGAAAGCTAATCTGGCATGCTAAGTAGGCCTATCAGATCATCAACAGTTTAATTTGAATTAGTTTCAAGATATTCAACAGAATTTTCGATGTATCTGATTTGGAGGATTAGTAAGACGAGTAGACGACGTGTGTTCAATAGACATGCATTGCTTATTAAACATTTTCTCATGAAGGACAGTAGCTCGTCAGCGCTTTGTAATTTTCTAACCTGACCAAAAATATATAGACATTGAAGGCTCGGTTAACACACGTGTCATGCG
>CM067367.1:119847073-119852073 GCA_034401795.1 Chaetoderma sp. LZ-2023a
AGAGAGAGAGAGAGAGAGAGAGAGAGAGAGGAGAGAGAGATGAGAGAGAGAGAGAGAGAGAGAGAGAGAGAGAGAGAGAGAGAGAGAGAGAGACCAGGGAGAGCCCAGAGAGAGCCCAGGGAGAGTCAGTAAAACGCCTAATACACCCACGGATTTGACTGGCTGAATCAGTGTATGCTTATGCGATTCCTTATAATGACAATAGACAAATCCAGTCTATAGATCAATCATATGACGTCATAATCAACTACGCCACGTGTAGGCTGACGTCTTGATCAATTCCGTCATGATTTGGCGTAATTAAGTCCGTCCATAAACACTTAATAGTTTGCCAAGTTGTCGCGAATTGTATTTCTTTACTATTTAATAAACATTCTGTTTGAATAGTTTGAAACTAATTTGACTGGGCGCTGTTGCTGCCATAGTCATAAACAGCACCCAGTCAAATTAGTTTCAAAATATCAAACAACCTACCTGTATAGTTTGCTGGAAATTGAGATTCAGGGAGTTCAGGGTTGATCCAGACCCGGCGTGGGCGGAGTTTAGTTAGGAATGGGCGGGGCATAACTAAAACTGGATTCATCCATTTGACGTCACACATGTGTCCAGTGATGTAATGTCATACTATTATTATGATGTCACATTCTATTTGCTACTGACAGCTGTCAATCAAGATGTCAGCTAGCATGTCTACTGCCTTAGCTCTTTAACGCTGGTAATGTCAGTGTCTCGATTTCAAAATAACTATACATGACCGCTGTTGAATATTTTTGAAAACAAAATTCGACTGGAACCTGCCTGCCACTGCCATAGGCTGCAATAACTAACAGACAAATTCGTTTTCCAAAATAGTAAACAAAATATTGCTCCTAGTATGTGAGGGTTACCTGGTTACAGGCTTAATAGTTAATACTCACCACATTTCTAATGTCCATGTTCAGATTCGTCAACTCGGAACCAGTCTTGTTTTTCCTGATATGCTCTTCCAGGGCCTTGTTTACCAACATATAGTCCACTGAAACAGCATGATGACAAATTATAAAGGTGATTATAAATAAATAAGTAATTAAATCCTTATGAAATATTCATCGTCTTCAGCCTTACATAACTGCTGCCCTACCACACAGCCACCAACCTCTCCTCATTTACATAATCACCACCTGCTACCCGTAATCGTTTGATTACAATAGCTCAGAATCGTGTTAATTAAGCCACACCAGCGGAGTAATCCAGTTTCTCAGTCAATCACATGACGTCATGATCAACTAACTCACGTCATAATCAATTACGCCGTGAATGATACGATTTAGTCCGTCATAAACGCTCAATAGTTCGTCAAGTTGTACGAATTGTATGTCTTTACTATTTAATAAACATGCTGTTGAATATTCAGAAACTAAATTAGACAGCAACAACATCCAGTCAATTTAGTTACAAAATATTCAATAGCTTACCTCTACAGTCTTCTGGAAGTTGAGATTCAGAGAGTGCACGGATCGACTGATCCCGAACAACGGTAAATAGTGGGTGGAGCTTAGTTAGAGATGGGCGAGGCACAGCGCATTCCTCCATTACGTTGACTAGAAGTGCTAATAGAGGGGTCCATTTTTAGCTATGTCCCGCCCATTTCTAGCTATGTCCCGCCCATTTCTAGCTATGTCCCGCCCATTTCTAGCTATGTCCCGTCCATTTCTAGCTATGTCCCACCATTTCTAGCTTTGTCCCGCCATTTCGAGCTATGTTCCGCCCATTTCTAGCTATGTCCCGCCATTTCGAGCTATGTTCCGCCCATTTCTAGCTATGTCCCGCCATTTCTAGCTATGTTCCGCCCATTTCTAGCTATGTTCCGCCCATTTCTAGCTATGTTCCGCCCATTTCTAGCTATGCGCCTCCCATTTCTAGCTACACACCACCCACTTTACGTGCGTTGGAATCGACTTATATACTTTGAACCCTGAATTACCAGAATCTCAATTTCAAAGTAATTATACAGGCATGCGCTTGAATATTTTTTAACATGCGCTTGAATATTTTTAAAACTAATTTGACTGGGGGCTGTTCCTGACTATGGCAGCAACATCCAACGGTCAAACTGTTTTCAAATTACCAAACTTTCAAATTCTATTATTTATACAATCCTAATCTCATCAACGGCATACAATTCGTACACTTGACGGACTTTACTAGATCTACGTCATTATGATTGTGATGTTAGTTGATAATGACGTCAGGTACTTGAGTGACAGATCGGATACCTCTACTATGACACGATCATTTCGCTCTGGCAGGTAAATGGATTGGCAGAGAAGATTAGCGTAATCTTAATCTTGCTGGATTACGCATATATCATGTACAGCCATAATCCTCTTAATGGACAGGATTGATTAGGACAGGATTTTTATAAACCTATTTTTATTTTCTGTTTGAATATGCATTTGCAGGCCAAAGAAAAGACTATTTTTCAAAACCATTTTTGAGAAGATACTCCAGAGGAAAATATTCCAGAATTATCTATTCTTGGCCTGCAAAATGACAATTTCTGAAGCCATTTTGACATGCTTGACCATTATAGAGGCTATGGATGACCCTAATGATCTACGTAGTGTATTTTCATTAGGGATTTAACCCTCTAATGATCAAGCCAATCAAAATGTTCGATTAAAGACACACACCCACCCACCCTCGACACCCCACCTCCGATACATAAGTTCTCAGTCGAATAGTAAATGTGTTTTAAGGCGCTCTCCTGGCATAGATAGCCAGGCGTCAAAGGCATGCGGTGTGAAAGGCAGGTGGCCTTAAAAGCATGTTACGGGCAGGTGGTCTTAAAGACAGATTAGACATGGCTTAGTAGGCCTATATCCGTAATATAAGTGTATGATTGATGTTATTCCAATTGATCCGACGTCTTATATCAACGATAGATTTAACCCTTATACGCTCACGGATAAATGGCATGATTTGTAGCAACCTCGGCCGACGCGCATGCGCTAAGAATATTTATTTATTAACGTTTTAACACTCATATCAGCCAAAAACGGCTTCTGCAGTGGTAGTCTTGAGAAATGTCCATTTACAGACCAAGAGAAGACTATTTTTGAAAATGTACCACTGGAATGACTGGTTCGATAACAGAGCCAGTCATTCCAGTCTAAATTTGTAAAAATATTCTTCTTTTAGTCTGCAAATGGACATTTTCATGAGAAAATTTAGATTTTCTTGAACAAATTTGAATGTTAAAAGATCAACAACCGTGCTTTTCAAAGGTGTCAGGCAGCAACAACTTACAGACAGCGAATTCAGTACAGACATCAATTCACACACAAATGTAACTGAAATACCTTTACCGGTAAGAAGTATTGAACTGGTGGGTATCTATAGCGAGGCTGGGTTTATCGGTGGGCATGTTGATATGGGGACAACAGAATATTATCTCTGCTATGTTTGTTAGCTTTGACCTGTCCTGTTCTGTTCACAGCTTAACGTGTTTAAATCTATATCTATACCTTATATTGTATTATTATATGTGATGCGCATGTGTATATGCATTTATGCGCGCTTGGTGAAGGGGGAGGGGGTGGGTTGGCAATGCAGACATATGGGTCGATGTGGGTTGCCACAATCAATGGGGGGGGGGGGGGGGGGGGGGGGTTAAGAATGTAATATGGCTTGACATTATATAAAGATTGCCAGTCGGTATATGAATAGTATTCTAACGTGTTTGAAGGATTGGCTGATAACTTTGGTTTTAATGTGAAACGTTCGAAAAGTGGTTATTAATTGCGCCGCTTAAGAAGAGCGTGTTTACAGACGAATGTATGTCTTAACATATGAACACGACTGCGGAATGTGGCTGAGAGGAGAGCTCGAGGCGTAGTGGATCTCATATGTAAATACCTGGCGGCCTGTTCAAAGGGTCAACAACGAGCAGGTAAAAACTTAAGATCAGAACATTGCTTTGCTTTGGGCTAAATATCAGTATTAGGGCGCGTTCTAGCTGGCTTCAGTCTCGGAGAAAGCGAACCGTCAAATCCTTCTACAAAGTCTTGACGGCCGTGGTTCGGAGCGCTTGGATCTTGAGAAATCGTGAAAGAGCAGAGTTCAAAATGTAGAGGGATTTGTGTGGCTGGGACAGACCAACACGGCGAATAAACAGTGTTGAATAGTTGATCCCGGTACAAGTCGGTGTACATGTATGGCGAGTAATCCTGCTGGTAGAGAGATTCCAGCGCACAAAGACCAAGGTGCGGGTGGACAACCGCGGACGGAAGGACGGTCGGGCGGGCAGGTGGGCGGGCGGGCGGATAGTTGGATGGTGGAAGGGCCAGTAAGTGCAAACATCGAGTAAAACAATCTGCTTGAAGTCTGCTTAAAATCGAATGTTATTATTATATTGATTCTGGTAGTGCTACTGACAAAACAGCCAGTCCCCAAGAATATAAATATAGATACGGATGCCATTATAACGTCAGTCTACCATCTTGGATGCATTGAAAATGCGTTCCACGACACGGAAATCACGAGCAGGCATCAATATCAGTCAGGACCTTCAAATCCATTGTTACACCGCAACTAAAATCTGACTCAGTGTCATTGTTGTTGTTGTTGTTGTTGTTGTTGTTGTTGTTGTTGTTGTTGTTGTCAATGAAACGAATGTACAATGTTTTAGACACGATCTATAAGCCACAATACAGCCACATAGGCATACATCCTGAGTATACATTAAATTCATTGCTAAGCCGGTGTTGCAATTATGAGTGCTGCTAGGCTTATCTGCTGGGCTAGCTGTTAACAGCTAAAGACATTTGGCTACAATACTCGTAGACCTGTCATTTGATGAGGAAATATGAGACGCGTGAGTATCTTCAGAGTGGCCATGATTGATCCGAAATTGCGGACATCTCCAGAGGTGCCCATTGCTCCGAAATTGTGGGTAACTCCAAAGGTGCTCATTGGTTAGAAATTGTGAGCATCCCCAGAGGTGCTCATTGGTGAGAAAT